>VDFB02290090.1:0-42805 GCA_007258455.2 Sequoia sempervirens
GGAAGTCATTGAAAGATATTTATAAGGAGTTGTGGGCTTGGCATTTGAGCATGTATTGGATTATACTTTTCATACTAGATTGGTAAAAGCTTGAATGCTTACTTATCCAAGGGTTTGAAGACTTTAGGATACCAGGTTTGGTTGTGAAAGATCAGCCCTAGCTGGAGATTGTGGAGGAATTCATCCAGGATTTCTACAAGTGCTTCTTTGCAAATTTAATGGTCTTTGACCAAAGTTGGAGAATAGTGATTATATTCAGCTTGTCTGGGAAGCTAAGTAATTTATGTGATAGATGATGTATTATTGCATTTTTTTGAGTTATTGCAATAGTTGGTTTATTATTGCAAGAATAAGTGCAATAGTTGTTATATTATTGCATTTTTGAATAATATTTTGAAAAGGGTAAAGTACTCTTTATTGAAGAAAATGAATATACTTTGTCAGGCATGAAATGCTTTACTTCAATAAATTAAAAGGAGGAAATATTAATTTCTTTGGCAAGTTGAGTAATAAGCTTTGGCGATTAAGTGGCATCTGAATAATATTTTGGATAGAAATCTAAAGAAGACAAAAGTTGTGAATGTTCAATATCGCGAGATTACATTAGCTATAAGCTAAAGTTTGGGGGAGATACATAATTTAAGTGCAGTTGTGCATCTTCTTCAGTTTCCCGATCGAATACTTGGGTTTAAGGTGGACGTGATCATCGTGATACTTTATTCACTACCTCTTAGTCAGTTTGGAAGATTCGACATTGAGTTTTAGGGGAAGGAAATGTTACTTATAGTCAAAGATGCAGCTACTAGAAGGGTCATTTGGGCTCTAAAGGTTAAGATGAGTCAATAAGAAGAAGATTTGTTATCTCCTGAAGGGTCACCTACCTTGTCCAGAGAAAATTGTGGTCTTTAGAAGTTGAGACAAGTAGTTTTGTATCATCATGGGTGTCGCTTCAGGTTGGAGAAATCACTTCCAGGTCTAGATAAATATTTCCTTTATCATTTTATGTATTATGCTTGGTATTGGGGACACTTGTAGGATTTAGTGAAATTTGAAGCTTATTATTGAGTTGTGGGTCAACTAGTGAATACAAAAAATACTCTGTGATAGTCAACTGGATTGTAATTGCATTTTGAATCTAAGAACTAGTACCCTAGTCCATTTGAAGTCATTTAAATGTGTCTTAGTCTGAAAAGAGAGCTTCCTAAACTGTAATTTGGATCTTAGTTACATCTCTTTACCCCCAGCTGTGTGTATCTCTTCTTAAGAGTAGCTGACTATTGGGTCAAATCTTTGGGTCTGCATTTGCAAACAATTTATTGCCGTCAACTACAACTAAGTCAAGTATCTTTGAATGTAGTTAGATTTCCTACAATTTAATCTTGCCTTGTAATCACCCCATGTCATTAAGGAAACAATTTTCATTTGAGATGTCATTTACAGTCCTTTGGTTGCAGTCCAATATATGATATGGAGTTGCATGACAACTTTTTGTAGAAATGTCCAGTGGTTGTACTTGCTCATTACTCATGAAATTATAGTTGCATCTGAATTTCAGTCACCTTAGAATCTTCAAAATTAGAAGTACTCTTGTATTTCATATTCATTTCAGTCATTAGCATATTTAATCTTCATGTATATTTATCATTTTATGAGAAAGGCCAAAAGAGAAATCATTTACCAGTTGAAAGGAGATTGCATAACAACTGTTTGACGAAATTCCAAACATTCAAAACTGAAAATTAAGGGCAGAATTTGCAAGTGTATTTACATAATCTATCTAAACTATGAAATGATGTTGAAAATAAAGTAAAAATGCATACATATTTGAAACTATCCACAACTGAAACATGCAAATTTTTTCCCAATTTGTCTCAAGATTTAAGAGAAAAGACAACTATCTTTGATATGCAAAACAAATTGTTTTAGAAACCCAATTTATAGATTTGATAGTAGAAATAGTAATAAAAAACAAAGACCAAGATGCACCTAGAAATTGGTCAGGACACCTGCATAGGGAATTATTCACCCAAGGGCGAATGAGTCCTTGATTAGGGTTCTAAAAAATGAAAAATGCAAAGTTTGATTTAAGGTCTGTGTTCTCTATTTCAACTTGTAGAAGGTTGTTACTTTGACAATTTTTTCTAGATTTAGGTGTCTTAATGCCAATAGTGATAAATAGTGACCAAAGTGAAACTTTTTGGAATGCAATTTTGAACTAAAATTGAATCTAAATGACTAAAGGATACTCTTAATGTAACCACAATGCAAGATCTATGCAAAATGAATGCAATTTTTTTAATTTTTAAATGAATTTAAATGATGCAAACATGCAAAATTAAATCATAAATGCAATGCAAAGCACACTAATGCAAATATAGATCTAGGGTTTTGAATGTCTCCAAATCAAACTTTAAGATGTACAAAGTCAAGTTCACCAAAATGAAACATATGAAAATGGTGGATGTGCAAAATGGGTGATATAGGAAGACCTAGAAATGAGGAACCTATGCCAAAAAGCACAAAAGGGGTGTCCTAAAAAAAACCCACCTTTTACTATTTCATTAGGAAGAGGGATAGTGCCACAAGAGATTAGAATTGACCTACAACCCTTAAGGTGAGCCAACTCCAAGTTTTGGGACACTATGTGGTCTCTTCTTCCTTATGACAGAAAAATGTGAAATGTGATTGAAATGCACTTTGGGGAGATAAACTAAAAATAATTAATGAGCTCAATTATGTAATGTAAAAATTGAAATGTAGATTTAAAGAATAATAATAACAGAAAATACAATTGGTAGGAAAACTTGGGGGTTGCAGGATGATATCTATCAACCTAAAAAATCTTATCCCAAAAATTGTATAAGGACACTTTAGCCAAAGTTGGACACCCCAATATATGACTGAAAGGCACTTTTGGGAGATGAATAAAAGTGCATTAATGATCCAATATTTGAGATCTACCACTTGGAATGCAAAATGCTATGGTAATACTATCAGAAAAAAACATTAGCTAGCAAATCAAAGAAGGTTAAGAATGTTATGTACCCGTCTCCAAAAGTGTCTTAAAGCATTATGTTCAAGCAAATGTGTCCTTGTATCCTTTTTTGAAAATTTAAAAGTTGAGTTTGTACCCTTTTCTCTACACTCTCCTCCTATGCCTGCAAATCCTCAATCCTAATTCCATATTTGTAGCAAAACTAAAAAAATTGGTTTGTTTGTATGGGGGTTTCCCTCAATCAAACCCCAACTTTGGTAATTAAACCTTAATGGAAAGATAAAAATATGATAAGTAATAATGTGAGCAATCTCTAACCTTAAGTGCATCTAAGGTGTTAAGAGATAAAATGCAAAGAAACCTTATTCAAGTGTGTTAGAACAAGATCCCTAAATGGACATAAAAATGACAAAGACCTAATTAGGGAAGTGTCAAAACACCCTAATAGATCTAAAATTTGATGATACCTTGCTTTAGGTGGCTAGTAGAATGAAGGTAGAAGATGGGAACACTTAAGAAAAAAGTAATTAGGCTTGGGAGAATGGCTACGTGCATGTCCCAAAACCTAGAATCCATCATGATCCACCATTGGCATCAACCTTCAAATCACGAACAATGCTTGATCTAATTTGGAAAAATGAGCTTGAAGACCTATAAAAATAAATGAAATGCTGCTCCAAGTCTTCAACCTTGCTTTCTTGAATGTTATCCTTTCTCTTGAGTGCTAATCTTGTGAATATTTTCTCAATCTCTTTTCAACCTAATTTGAAATGGTGAAAAGACGAGGTTTTTTAGGCTTCCTTTCTAATTTCCCAATTATTAAATCTTGATAGCCAACCTTTGAAACTTGAATTTAGATCATTAAAATGCCACCAAAAACATATTTCAAATTGGGTTTTGGCACCTAAAGAGGACCCATTCACCCTTGGGCGAATGGGTCTTGGCCTAAATTGCCAAGACTCATTTATTTCAGGGCCTTTAATTTATTAAATGCATTTGTTCAATGCATGTTGTCATGTCGAAAAATGATAAAAATAGGCCCAAGGATGCATAATAAAGGGAATTAGGGGTCTCTTTTGAAGGGTAAAAATGTATAAAAGGGAGGTCACTAAAATAGGTCCAAATTAAGTGTGAAATTGTACTATCACTTAAAAAAGAGTACAATTTTCTACACTACATTTATCCCCCACTTTAGTGGCCATATGACACTACATGAATATGCAAGATAAAGGACTTAGAAAGTAAATTATGCTTTTAAAAGGATACTCATATGGATTCATTTACAAACGGGGAGAACGAAGCCCCCAATGTAGTCATTTGCAAAACCACAATGTTAGGAACCACATCCTGCAAAATGGATTTGTTAGTCATTCAAAATTATCTTATCAAACTTGTACAAAGAATTAAATTTGAGGGTAGATGTATGCCCCCTGATTTTGCTTGCTTTATGGAGGTGGAATCAAGGTAGCAATCTAACCTCATCAAATTGCTTGGTATGTGATGAGAAATTCTGCAACAAGGTATTTAGAGTATAATACCACATATTGACAAACTTTGGATAAAATGGGGGACAAAATTACAAATCCAACACAACAAACAACATTGAAAACATAGCTCATCAACCCCCAATGTGTTAGTTTGAATGAAATGTACCTAGAATAAAATATGCTTTCTTTAATAAACTTGATTATATATGAATGAAAATGACAATTCTAACTAACATTTTAACATTTGCCTTTTGAAAATTATAGTGTTGTAGAGAGGAGTAAACATGCCCAGCCGATGACCTTACCAATGCCCCATATTGTGTTTGGTGATTCCCCCAAGGCCCCTACATTGAAACAAAAATAATCTGAGATTTGTACCTAGACTACAATGGAGGTTGAGACTATAAAGACCAAAATTAAGGAAATGGAGAAAAACATGAAGACCATGATGTGGTTCAATGCCAAAATCATGCACAGGTCTACAACCACTCTATTTATCCTACAAGATGTGGAGTTGAAGAAGAACGTGATGAATATTTCCAATGGGGGTAATATAGATACAATGTAGAATTTACTCACTCACGATTGGCGAAATATGTTCCCCTAGGTGGTATGTTGTTCTCTATTGGGTTCTTTGTCTATTTATTTTTATTAATATTTTTTTATGTTTGGTTGTTTATTGGACTCTTAAGTGTTGTTATGGCCTATTTTGTTATTCCCTTGGGGCTTCTTTTGTATAGGGTTTAGGACCCTTGTTTCATGCTTAATTTGATAAAAAAACTGAATATTCTTGCACAACACAAGATCCTCTTTAAGAATATAAATCTAAATATTATGATGTTTGAATGAAATATTGTTGCCACAATGTTGGATGCTAGGTGTGGCAATTAGAGACATTTTATAAAGTGAAATTTCCCAAGTATGACAGGATTGTACAAGAATAGTGAAGATTTGACTGAGTATGACTGACATGTTTTATTAAATACATAAAAAATCCACCAAGTAATAAGGAATCACCCAACAACGAGGTAAAATCGCTCATCGATAACTTTGGGGTTTGACCAGGAGCAAAATTTCCCAAGGACAAAGTGAATCCACTCGATTAGGAATCAAATCACCCAAGAATAGGGTGGAATCACCCAAGGATGACAATCAAACGACAAAGGACTTAGAACAAAAATAGAAAAAGTTGATTGAAATTGACTGAATGGATTGAAGACACTCACAAGTAATCACAAGAAGACATACCAAATAGTACGAACCTAGTGTAGGCACACCAACCACAAGGATAATATCTTAAGATCAGTGTGAGGCACTTCTATTTCAAGAATTGATAGATATGTATCTAGTGGCACAAGGGCTCACATTTTCCCTTTATTTGGAGGTCCTAAGACCTTACCCAAAGAGCTCTTATCTCTACTTAGGGAGATACATGGTGAGTAGCTTCAAGCAAGATATTGTACCTTACACTACACTAAGCAACGATCGAAAGGTCTTATACTAGGCTGCATCCTCTAAATACTAGGAGGGTACATGAGACACATCTGTGAATAATAGTTTGTTACAAGCATGGGTTGGGGATCCCAGCTAAGTCATTTGGACCAACCTTGTACTCCTAACTTAGTACCACTAGATTGGGGTACAAATTTCATTCTCCCCCCTTTATATACCTTACCAGTTCACATGGTTGAGGTCGTCCCTTGTGAGGATGAAATCCCCAAGCAGGCCTCCTAAAGGGAAGGATATGCTAGATGTTTTTGATCTCCAGGTTCACATGAAGCACAAGGAGAGAGCATATGTGTGTGCTAACACTCCTAGGTATGCACAACAAGTGAACTTAGATTAATTTATAGTTTCTAATCCCCAATCTTATCAAGTGGTGCAAGGGGAGAGCATAGGACAACAAAGAATCTCAAACACAACAAACAATGTTAATTGACCCTTTAGCAAAATTGAAGTGTGCCAAAATTAGTGGAAAAAGAAAGATCTTTGGCCACGTCCTGCAAGAAATTTGTTAGGGGTCTAAGTCGTCGGTCTTCGACTACACAAGGCTGCAAACAAGTGTTAGTGATATCACAGGTATGAGGACACACTAGTAGATTAGTAATAAATACACAAGTGGACTAAAAAGTAGGAAAAAACCTGAACAATTTAGATTACCAATAGAACTACCCAAGAACAATGCAAAATTTCCCAAGTACTAGAGTAGAACCACCTAAACAAAGTAGATTCACCCAAGTATGAGTAGAACCACCCAAGCACAAGAAAAATTTCCCAAGCAGAGTAGATTCACCCAAGCTGAAATAGAACCACCCAAGTAGGATCATAATCGCCCAAGTAGTGACATATCCACCTCTATTCAAGTAGATCCACCCACTAGCAAAGCATATCCAGCTATTCTATCGACAAGATCATTGGTTAGTAAAAAAGCCGAAGTGGAGTCACCCAAGCAATAATGGATCTGCTTGTTTAGAGGAAGAATCTTCTTGTTTATAGGGAATATTTTCCTGTTTATAGGATGTATTTTCCCAAGCAAGAATGTATCCACCTCAGAGCGCATATACCTAGAAGTGGAAAAAAGCTTTAAAAAGCTAAAATTATATTATTTGAACCATGACGTGGGTCTCATCAGGTGTGCTAGAATACATGCAATGAAAAAGTGTACTAAAATAGAACAAAAACAAGGAAATCACTCAAAATACTCAAAATAATGCAAAAATCATCCATTAGGCTAAGAAGACTCAAACCTTTGGTGAATTTCGAAGAAAATTCACATATGTTGAATCCCTCAATGTGTAGGTTTTTCCAAGATTGTTGTTTTGAATGTGTGCTTGCTTGATTTTTGTAGCATAGTAGTGTTAGATTGCTCAAAGTTACATGATAATAAAAATGGCCAAGTTTTTGAGTATATGAGAGGGGAAGAAATATGATGGATGACTAGGATTAGATATTAGAAGATCAAGGGTTGGGAATGGATGATACATATTAAGGAATGAGATGTTGCCAAGTGTCAAAGGGAGGATAAATGAGAGGGAGATGATCTCTCCAGCTCTAAGATTGTGACAAGTTTCACAGTGAGAGAGCTTGAGAGGGAGATTGATACTATGAAAGTACCTTGGGGGATGAGGAGTATCCTTTTCATAAAGGCCTTTCTCATCCCACATTCCCAAAGAATTGGATAACAAGAAATAAAGGAATATTAAATTCCTTTTGGGCACTTTTAGAAGAAAGACCCATGTGCCAAAAGGACGTGGGGTCTTTTCCAAAAGGGTAAACATTAATGAGATGGGAGGCTAGGTGGATAGGAAATAAATGGAAATAGGAATGTACAAATGATTAGGGGGTAAATTAGGTGGGGATTAGGATTTAAAATAAGATTAGTGGGCAAGAGGGAAAATATGGAGGATGTGGCACTTCTGAATTAGTGATTAAGTGTGTGCACATGATTAGAGAATGTATTAGGATTAAGATTAGGGGGAATATAAAATGATGCGGGATGTGATATGTGAGGGGATTTAAATAAATAAGAAATTATTTAATTTTTGGAGGAGAGAGAATAAAGTTGGGTAAATAATAAGGAATGATTATTTACCTAAGGTTGGACTTTAGGGGGAAATAGATAAAATGATTTTAGATGAATACCGAGATGAGAAATATTTAATTAAATGATGACATTATTTAATTAACATAAATGATTTGGAAATATGAAGTTCTAAATTAAATAAATTTATATTCATTTAATTTAATAAATAAAATGAATATAGATGGAAAACTAAGATAAAATTGCCCAAACGATAGTGGTCAATTTTAGGTGTCTACACCACCATTCATCCTACAAGGAAATCTATCACAAGTTATTTGATATATATAGATTCAAATAACATTATAGAATAGCAACACATAACAATAATGAAATAAAGAATAGAACCACTACATGAGAACGAAAGACATTGATATACCTAAGAAAATACCTTTTCAGAAAAAATGGTGGTGTAATATTTTATTCACCTTGGATATGTTTCTTTCCTAAGTGTGATATTGTACCTATTTAATAAGTACTTATGATAGTTAGGATATTGAATTATTCTCACCTACATTACTAATAATGACATGTGTACATCTTGACTTGACGTATACAAGTTTCACCTCTATTTAGTCAATGCCACTTCTATCTTAGTTAGATTAAGTTATCTCACATCTTGATTGAGAGTTAAATCATACCTCCTAAGCATGACATTTCCTTGATTCATTCATCTAAGAGGCTTATATATTTGTATGTTACTCTATGTAATTTGTCTCATAATATTGAATGTAGAATAACATTATTCTATTCACTTGGATTTGTGATTAGCTTATAAACACTTGGTCTTGGGTAGATTTGTTCTTTATAATAATTTTTGACATTGTATTGGATACATGATGTCTTAAAGTTAGTCCATTTATAGGATTAGAGACCATGGTTGCTCTTGAAAAGTTGAGTATGCTATTCTCTTACATTGGATGATGATCTAGAGAATGAAAAATTAAGAGAAATATTAGACTCTATGGGGTTCTTTTTTTAACTTGTTAGTTGTAGGTGCATTGTAGGAGCTTCTTGGAGTAAATCTAGGCTCATCATTAAGCCTTAAGGAGTTGAGAAAGTCATATTTTCCTATTTTTGTATCCTAGTTGGAAATTAGAGGATAAAATCTACAAAGAGTTTCACTAGAAAGGTGCTTACCAAATTTAGGAAGTACCTAAATTTATGGAGCATTTTGGGTCAAATTTGACTTGCCATCACATTCAAAAGGCCCCAAACCCCTATTTTCATATAAATTTTTCCATTTTGGAAAAATTTTATAGCTAAGGCAATCTTTTATTCTAGGATCCATACAACTCCATTGAACAATACTATATATATATAGTGCATGTGTGTGTATAGTGGTTAGTACTATGTAGGCTAACACCTACATAATACACATATTATTGTAGAAACGAAAACAACAACCATCACCCCAACACCAATAGATGTGTCACCACAATGATTGCTTCCTCCTCACTTGGTTGCCACCACAATCAAAGATGCCATTGTCCCATTGTGCAAAACCATAGTCTATGTCTAGAAAGTATTTTCCCACTTATAATTGGTAAGTTTCATTTTTAATTGAGTGGTATTCACATAAAAGAATAGTTTTTTTAGGGTTTGGAAAATAGTTTTAGTATATTTTGGTGCATCTAGGAATATTGTGACTAGTTTAATTTTCTAACTATTGATGTTAACACAATGTCATCATTTTTCATCCTCGTAGATTGACCCGACTCTAATGCAGTTTTGGTCTTGGAACCTATTCTTCAAAGTCTTTATTTTGGGTTGTATTGGCACTAAGTTTTGAGAAATTTATTTTGATCTAGATTAACTTTTTGAAAGTTTCATAGTGGTATAAGTATTTTTTATTTTGTTGTTTATTTTTTCCATAAATTATAAATTTTCATAGGTGATGCTAAGGGGTTCTTATTTTTGAAAAATTTGAGGCTCCATTTAGATCATTTATAGTAACATTTTTGGTGCAATTTTTTTGAAGGTGCACAATTTTTCATATACTTCTCATTGAAGTAGTCTAATTTGGCATTTGCAATACATTGAGATTAAGCCCACTTCATTGATTTGGTAAGTGACAACTATAATTGCACTAAGTATAAAGTTTCACCATCATAATTTTATAGGGGTCTCATAACTGTATGATTTGAGTGGGGTAATCTTATGATTTTATATTTTCTTTTGTCGGTTTTATGATTGAGGATATTGAGGGAGATAATCATGTTTCTCACTCTATCTCCTTTCCATTTGAATATTTTACATAATCCTCCTAAATTAGGTAAGTTCAAATTTAGTTATTATGGGAAGAAAAAATATGATGAAAATGAATGATTTCTAAGGAAAATTGAGGAATTGAAGAAACTTATTTAGGATAATCACATTAGTTTGCTAGATTCTTCTAATCTAGCATCAACAAATATATCAAGTATACATATTTTGACATATTGTGTGGGCACATGATTTAAGGATGAACAAAGTAGTCAGATGTTATGCATTGAGATCTCATCTTCATCCCATATTGCACCATCCAAATATAGTGTAGCTTCATCCATGGCTTCTAATGGTTCCTTGCAGCTAGTTCATATCAATCTTCCTCATCCACTTCATTGAGAGATCTAATTGCTAGATATTTCACATTTATTTGTGGAGTGCCATCTTTCAAATCTTGATGACACCATTGAAGATATTAATCTCCTTAGTGACATTAGCTACTATGGAGTTGTATCATCTTCTTCAAATGTCATGAGGGAAAATTTAGATCCTCTTGTTCTTTCTCTACTTATATCTACTTTTATAGTGATAATTTATTTAGATTCACGAGTCCCCATATTTGACTTAATCATCATTCATGTTTACACCATTTATAAGAGTACACGATTATCAGTGGTCCAATTTCCTTACCTATGGTGAGCAACATGCATCTATTGCTGACTATACCTGAATATTGTATGACACCTTACCATCTTATTAATATTTATAATATATTAGAATTAGATTAGAGATAATTGATTAACATTCAAAGGATTGATCTTTGTCATGGATAGTGTTCTACATTCGTTTCCACAAGGTTTTGATCTCTCACTTTTTTAGTTAGGCTTAAGGTTCTCGATTTAATTTTAGCACCTTTGGGCATTAACATAATGAAATTTGAATATATTCGAAATTCATATTTTTATTTTTCTTGCCTCATATTCCTTTTAGGACTAGGAAAATATTTTGCATAAACCTTTGTATTTGCTTCTTCCTAAGTGGGGAAACATTGTTCTACGATCTTGGATCATATTCAATATTCAATGTTGAGAATCTACCATTGACACAAGAAACTACACATTGAGGGGGGTGCATGGTCTCTTTTCTTCTCTCTATTATGGGAGATATTTTTCCCTCACATTGGGTTTTATCCTTCTCACTTTTTACAAGGGGGAGAATTCAGTCCTATAGATGCTCAAATTATCCTGACTGATATCATGCACTCGATCCTGATTAACTAACACTGATTCTTCCTTAATCACGTCCACACTAACCATTTAATTGAATAATCTTTATTTAATTAAATTCATCAAAATTCCTCTTAAAATCAGATAATGAACCTTATCAGATTATTTCATCATTTTCCTCCTTTAATTAAATAAATCAACTTTATTTAATTAAATCCTAATGTCTTCATTTAATTAAATAAATCATTTTTTTTAATTGAATCCTAATGTCTTCATTTAATTAAATAAATCAATTTTATTTAATTGAATCCTACAGTCCTCTCTTTAATTAAATAAATCAACTTTATTTAATTAAATCATAATGTTCTTCATTTAATTAAATAAATCAAATTTATTTAATTAAATTACCAATATCTCAATATCCTCTCATTTGATTTAAATAAACTCAAATATCTAAATCAAATGTCAAATCAAACTAACTTCATATAAGTTAATTAATCCTAATTAACTCCTAACACTAATCCTCCATTCCTCTAGCTTTTGCAAGTTGCACATGTAAAACAATTTATTTGATTTATTAATTCCTCCTATTTCCATTCAAATATGGCATATTCTTGGAATATTCCACTTATTTGAATTCTCCCTCCTAAAGGACTTTTGTCCTCCAATTGGCATTAAAGGCTCTTACATATCCTCTCCTTGAGCCAACTTGGCATTAACTCCTCTTACAACTATTCTTGCACAAGCTATCTTTTGAATTTCAAATTCCACCTGCATGCACTTAACATGCACATTGTTCAAAATGTGCTCCACTCTCCTTCATTAGCATGTTGACAAGTGGCACAATACCATTGGTTCAAATGTTAATCCCACATTCATCCTATTCCTCATTCTTCAATTCTTCTCCATTATAAATAGAGGCTTTCTCTATTTGATTTGGCATCCACAATCCATGTAAGATCATCATGCTCATTTGAATCCACAATCATCCACAACTTCATGCAAGATTACTATCTACAAATTTGAGCAAGTTCATCCACATTTTCATCCAAGTTTTCATAGATTTCATCATCCATAGATAGGTTATTGACAATTTTCATCAAGGATCAATCAATCATCATCAAATTTATCAAGGAATTGGGAAAGGGATTCTTTCCACATCAAAGAAGCACCAATTCCCCCATGGGATGCTGGTTCGAGCATTTAGAATAGAATTTCATTAACTTTTACTTGGTATTTTGGCTTTGATTTCAATGTTCTTGTGTTTGAATGAATTTCATGGGGAATGTTTGTTTAGACTTGTTTATTGACTAATGTTTGATTGTTTGTTCATGTTTGAGTAGGTCTAGACCAAGCATTCACATTTTGGCTCTAGAAGGAGGTCCTAGCCTCGTTTTTAACATTTTCTGACAAGTTTTCGTCGGCAAGTTTGGTCATGAATCTTGATGTAGCACACCCATGGCTTCTTTCGGTGCATAGGTGGTGACTTTTGGTGCATCCAGGCTCTGTTATAGTGCATATGCAGCATCTTCCAATGCATTTGCCTCCTATTTCAGTGCATATACAGGATATTTTAGAGCATATGGTCTGAGTTTTAGTGCATATGGTCTAAGTTTTAGTGCTTTTATAGTCAATCTTAAAATGGCCATATCTTGGTCATATGGAGGTCTTTTTCGAAGCTTTTTTTTTGAAATGGGGTCGAATTTCATAAGCTATGCAATGGTGTAAGTGTTTCTCAAATTTTGAAGAGTTAAAATTTTACATTTTACACCTAAAGTCAAAACACATTGTAACGTGGTATAAATTTTAGGGTTTTTATGCTTAATCATTCATCTAACCCTCATATCTTCTTGTTTCTTGATTTCATCTAACATTTGAGCATGGATTCTAGGTTTTAAGAGTAGCATGGAGCATTGAAGTGAAAGAAAAAACATTTGATATCCATTGTCTAGGAAAAAGAGGAAACAAGGAGGAGATTTCTCATGGCACTTTTTTTCTCATGATTGTAACACGTGTTTTTGAACACTTTGGGGACATTTATAATCTCGTCTTAGGATCTTGTTATCTTCAATTTTAGGACTCAAATACATTTCATTTGGGTTTTAAAAAGAAAAATAAAAGGGTTAAAAAGAACATTAGAAACTCGCTATATTTGCTTTTGGGTTTTAAGAATTGAACAAACAACTCCAAACACTTCATCTTGGTGCTATAAAATGAACCCATTACTGCTTTTGAAGTCTAAAATGAACATGTGTTTTTCTTGTTTTGTAATTTTTTTACAAACTAATATCATTTAAAGGCGTATGCACTTCTCTCACACTTCATGGTGATCTTGAGAATCAAAAGTCTTTTGGTGATATTAGACTGTCTAAAAGATTGCCTCCACACTTCAATTTGGGCTTTTAAAAATTGAACAAATCTTGCTAGTGTGAGATAAGTATATTGCATGTGTTCTCTCTTTGTTCATGCAAACAAAGATTGATCAAACTAAAAATGTACTTACTCACTTTTGTTTACCTTTAGAGGCCCTACCTTGGTGGGAAAAAGTACTCACCCCAAGGGAACGACCCAAGCAGTAACAAGTATAAGCCAGGCTCTTCCGAACTGCTATACAAATTTGTGGTTGCAAAGAAAGTTTGCAATCAACTTAGTGGTGCATGATAGTTCTCCCCCAGTATCTTTATGATGTGTAAAGACCTTGTTCTAAGGGTTGGGAGACCTCTTGAGGGAGTTTATCATCATGTCCTTTGAACCAGATGCACTTATTGCGAACCCTTGTTTAGTAGCCAAAAATTCCAATATTTGTTGGCGTTAGGAGGTCAAACCTCCAAAGTCGTCCCACATACTTGCGATTCTTTATAGAGATGAAAAGTTGGTCATGGGAGATTCGTGAGAACTAAAGCTTGGCTGACCCGCAGAAGTGAGTGTCGTGGAGGGGAACTAGTGTGGTCAAGCTTCTAGTCATCCGCTCTGAATAAGCGTAGCTAAATTTATCCAAGTGGGAAATTCAACAAATATTTTCTTTTCCATCCAAGGATTGTGCAATTTTGAGTTAGTTAAACACATTGTTTGGATCCAAAATCTTGAAAAAAAACATTCAACAAGGACATCAAATTTCAAACCTTTAGAAGAAGCAAATACCTTTGAAAAATCCAAGTGATACTGCTTGTCCCTTGGGATTTCATCCTTAGAGGCTTCTAAGTATTTGGGTTTATATCTCAATTTTCTCTCTAAAGTCAACATTAGGGAACTATTGCATTGATTCTTTTGATTTCCACATAATAGACTTTTTGGTATGAAAAGAAATTGAGACATTAGACATTTAGTTCAAAGGCTAAGCAAGAAAGTGTTTGTGGTAAAAAGGACTCATTAAGCAAAGATAAAAGACAAATTGAACCTCACATGTGTTTTCTCAAATGATTTCCCAAATGATCAAAGTTCCAAAACCAAAGTCCATCAATCGAAACAAACATCTTAGTCTAAGAAATCTCAAGAAACGTCAGTGTATGCTTTATGTAGTTAGAGAAAGATTGGTCTCTAACTTTTACAAACGTGCTTCAAAGGACAATCCCAATTTTTATTCATTCTATTATTGTCAAAATCCAAGTCTTTTTCAATTTTTTGATTATCTCACTTTGTATGGTTAACAAGTTCTTGGAAGTATAGCATGTTCTTAAATGTCTTGGTCTTGTAAACAAATTCTCTCTAAGTCTCTTAGGATCAGAATCAACACTTTCATCCATCCTCAAACATCAATCAAAAACCATCTCACAAACAAATCTTAGAAATCTTGGAAAAATCCTTCATGCTAGGCTTTTGGAAAATCCTTCCAAATCAAAATCAAAATCATCTTGTTTGACTAAGTGTGTGTGGATTCATCCTTCTTCATACACTTAGTTAAATTATCATCTTATGGACAAGTTTATTCCAAGACAACATCTAACCTCTTAGAGTTTATGAGTTCATTATCAAATCCAAATCAAAATCCAAATCAAACCAAACCAAATCAACTACCAAGTCAAAAATCCAAAAGTCCTAAAGTCTAGTATCTCCTTCAAGGTTTCTTAAGAGTTCAATCATTCACATCATCCATCTTTCATTATCTCATCATCATCGTTTGGTCCTTAACATCTTAGACTTTCTTTCTTTTACCTAAAGTTTAGATCAATCTAAGGAGTTAGAGGTTCACCTCCCACATTCCTAAAAATTGATCCTTATATTATGGTCCAAACTAGATCTCAACACAAGAAGAGCATGGAAACAAACAAAGAAACATCCACTTCAAGTGACTTGAGTCAAACTGCACCCGAAATCAACCCCATTGGATCTAGCAATCCCCCACTCAACCTTCCTCAATTTCCACAATATCTTCAAGAGGGAGGTTTCCAAGTGGAGGATATCACTGACAATTTCCTAGGAATGACTCAAGATGAAATCATAGAAATGGTCCAAAACCCTGAAAATGGCTAAATTATCAACACAATGATGAGGCTTAATCCTTCACAATACATGTTAGAACTAGCAAAGGGCTAAACTCTCTTCTGACTATGATATAAGCAGTATTGTGGAGAGACCTCTTGGGATTATGCCACCGGTCTCATACACACCTTCCTTCCAAAGCATCATTCAACCCATCCCACAACCAATTTCATCTCATGCTCCAATTCAACCCATAGTTACCAAGGGGAGTTCATTGCTTCATGCTCTTTAAAAACATCCCCTTGTAAACAACCAAGACTTGGATGCAAACACCATCTTGGGTCAATCTGTCCCACAAGATCCAAAACACCCATACATTCTACTTGTCTTTCATGACACCAACAATCCATCTGCCTTCTCTACAACACCGACATATTCCCTTAACACACAAGTCTCTCTCCCCATGACTTCACAAGGATAAGGGGGACTATTTGGAAAAGGGGGAATCTTTGATCCCTCATCATCACTTTCTCAAGGGAACACACCACCCATCTTCCCACCATTTCCCCCTCTACCACTAACATCCACACCAATCCTCAGTTTAGGGAAACCCCCTTTACCAATCCTCCAATCATGAATCAAACCAACATACCAAATCCTCCGATCATGCCACTGATATCGCAACACCAGGTGGTACCAATCTAAACAACACAATCAATCACCACATCATCTACAACACCCCAAATACCTCAAAACATGGTCTCCCAAGGACCTAGCATATCAATCACACCATCTACCACACAACCCCCTATTATCAATCCAACAACACCTCAATAGCCACCTCAACAAACCCTCATCACAACATCTCATACCATTCCAAATCCTCCACCTCCACCACCAAAATAAAACATGGCAAACCAATACAACATCACACTGCATGTTGCTCAACAATCCTACTAAAAATCACTTCAACAATTTCAAAATAAACAAGCTACACAAGTTGTACATCAAGCCGTGCAAAAAGCACAATAGGCTGCCCAAGCCCAAGCTTTATTTCAACAACAAGCCGCCCAAGCTACACAAGCTATGCAAGCAACACAAGCTACACAAGCTGCGCAAGCAACACAAGTTGCACAAGTTGCACAAGTAGCACAGGCTGCACAAGCTGCACAAGCAACACAATTTTGCATTTTAGCAAGAAGCTCCGGCTTAGGCACAAACTTGGCAAATATTAGGTCCAACAAGCACAAAGCGCCAGGCACAATGTATCAAGCGGCTAATGACAAGCATATCAACAAGCTTTACAGCGGTACTAAGAGCAACAAAAGAGCGGCTAAACGAAAGCTGGCCCAACAACAAGGCATTGTTGGCCCAACAACGACAAGACCAACAACAAGCTGTTGCTTTGCTCAATTACCTGAAGCATGCCAACAACGGCTTAGCGATCACACAGCAAATCTTGCAACAACCTCCCACAAACATTGAAAACACCCCACCCATCACTCAAACAATCAAACCACCTCAAAATGCATTCATCCCACCTCCCGATCCGCAAAATGACATGTCTGCACAAATCAAATTGCTTTCACAACAAGTGCTAGACCTCCAATATGGAAAAAAATGAAAACGCAAAATAATTTGTGCCCCTATTCATTCGACAGAAGCATTGTGCTGGTACCATTCCCAAAAGGGTTTGAAATCCCTAAATTTGACAAATATCGTGGGATGGGTAATCTTGAAGATCACATCAAGGAATTCCAGGTACATTGTATGGAAGTTGCATACGATGACACTTATCTAATGCGACTATTCCCTCGAAGTTTGGCTGGACCAACAATGGAATGATTCTCTCGCCTTCCTCTTGGAATAGAAAAGCTCCAAGAAATTGTGGATGCATTCATATTGAACTACGCATTCAACATAGGCATGGATGTGAGTCTAGAGGAACTATTTGCTTTCAAACAAGCTAAGGGGAAAACATTCACATCCTTCTTACAACGATGGAAATCCAAGGACAATAGGAGCAAATAGACCATGCCAGAAGAACAAAAATCATACTATCATTTTAGTCTTGAAAAAAACCTTGTCCTTTTTATCTAAAAATGCAATGCATCACCACATATGACCATTTGATCCCTAAGGCGCTCAACATTGAAAGAGCCCTTATTGCACAAGGGGGTACACCCACACATCAAGAATATCAAGAGAACCGCCCATTAACCAGTTACAATGAAAAATGCCACACATGGGCAAAGAACAAGAATGTCACTAATGATGGTGTGGTTCACGCCAAGGTTATAATTAGTGCCCCAAAACAAAACACACAATCATACCAACAATCGCAAGTCAACAATCAAAACAACACACAAGCCAACACAGTATCACAACAACCCAACATTCAAGTGGTCAATAATCTGAATAATCAAGGGGGACCACCCCCACGGAACAAGTATTCTCCCCAAACAAAAATATACACCCTTAGGAGAATTAATTGAATCTGTCATGAAAAAATTGGTACAAGAGAATCTCATTAAAATCCTCGTTTATGAGAATTATCAAGATCCCCAAGTAAAACCACCATGGTATAATGAAAATCACCTTTGTGATTTTCATAAAATCAAGGGACACATGACGACTAGTTGCATGAGATTGAAAAACTTGATCCAAGACCTTATCGATGACAAAACCATAAATGTTGAACAACCTGCAGGAAACCAAGACCTTAAGATATACATGAATCTGATGCCAGATCACAATAAAGGGAACAACAATGGAAATACAAAGTATGGCAATGTAAACCATGTTTACGATCATGTTGTTGCATTCTTAGATGGATGGGTCACTGTTGTTAACGTCAAGGGAGCCAAAGCTGATTATGGAGTCACCACATGTGGTGGCAAGGTTACTATTTTTGGACCATCCCAACCATCCAAGGCCCCAACCTCTAATCCAAAATCTATTCCCAATGGTTATAATGTCTTGGACCAGTTGAAAAGAACCCCTACCCAGATCTCCATCATGGAGTTGCTGAAAATCTCACCTACACATAGGAAAATCCTAGAAGCATTGGCTTCATTCACTGTCCCCACATATCTTGATGCAGACCAGTTCGAAGCTATGGTTAGACACATCACCACATCACATCTCCTAACATTTTCTCATCAATACTTCCTAACACAACCATCTCATAACCATGCACTCCATCTTGAAGTCCTAGTCCATAAGAATAAAGTCAAAAGAGTCTTGGTGGATGGGGGTGCAGGTCTAAATATTTGTACTCTTAAGCTAATAAAGAATCTATGATTCTCTGAGGACATCATTGAAAAAGGTAAAGGTATAACAATCAGGGCATATGATGATCAGGAAAGAGTGTTTCAAGGCACTATTCAACTCCCTATTCAAGTAGGGCCAACCATCATGGAAACTACATGCCAAGTCCTTGATCTTAAATTACCTTATAATATCCTTCTGGGGTGCTCGTGGATCCATGGGATGCAAGCTGTTGCCTCCACCTTTCATCAATGTGTCAAGTTTCCCTATCAAAATCAAGAGGTCACAGTCCATGGTGATCCCGAGCCATTTTATTATTGCGAGAACCTAAAATCCAAGTACTACAAAATACCTCAAGTCCCAAAGAATGATGAAGGCCCTATAACTCTGTTTGTAGACCCACCCACCTTAGCCTCTACTTCTAAGACAAAGACACCTGCCATTCCAGACATCTTTGATATCAAATTCATTATCCAAGACAATGGGTGTGGGGATTACAAAATGAAAAAGAGTGCCTTTTTAATAGGAGAATTACCTCAATCTCCTAGGTCTTGTGGGAAGCCCCAACTGATTGAAACATTAGCCCAAACCTTTAAAGCATACCCCTCTATATTCAAATGTTGGGGAGACCTAATTCAGGAAGTGTTAGACAAAAAGGACATATCTAGTTTGATATATCAAGATGAAAGGCCCATACCCGATCTTCCCATGGATGATAATAACAAAGGACTACAGATGATGCTTGACATGGGCTATAATAGAAACAAGAAACTTGAGAAAAATGACAATGGTCTTTTAGTACCTATCATTCCTGAGAAGCGTATAAGAAATCTTGGCCTTGGATGTACCCCTCCAAAAATAACCATACTTGGCAAAAGTGCCTCGGTTAGAAAAGTCAAAGCTCCTCTTCAGTTACCAATGTCCACATGTCTACCTTTAGATAACTTTACCTTTGACATAACTGATGTGTGTGATGAGGATCCCATAACTGATCTACCCATGCTATTTGAGGATTCCTCCCTTCTCATGATTAGTACCCTATCTTTTGAGTCAAACAACCAAACCCATGAGCTAAACCTAGTCTATCTCCAACTCATCGATTACAACCAACGAGGACCACCAATTTTGGACACATTAAAAAATGATGAGGCTCTCTCAAAATTCATGGGATTGTGGGATACTACACCATGTGGATATCACAAAGATGGGTTCAACATTGTGCTAGACACACATGCCTACTATGGGGAGATGACTGAATCCCCCAATCACAAAAGTGAAAATTTAAGAATAATATTTAGGTCTTTGAGTGAAAACCACACTGTGGCACTCTCTGACCCAAAAATAGTAAAAAAAAGAATGCATCCAATGGTGAAAACCTCTCTAAGGCACCAAAGGATGAGGGATTCAATCTTCCCCTTAGTGCTATTCATTAGGAGAAGTCAACAGTCTTAGTAGAAAAGTGCAATTCGGTCAACTTGGGAACATAAGAAACGCCACATATCACCTTCTATGTAGAATCACTTTTGACAGAAGAACAAGAACTCCTAGCTACATTTTTAAGAGAAAGAAAGATATATTTTGTATGGACCCATGCCGACATGGCTGGTCTTGATTCAAAATTTGTGGTTCACCATCTAGCTGTCTATCCAGAAGCAAAACCAATAAGACAAAAACTAAGAAAGATGCATCCACAAATAGCATTATTGGTCAAGATGGAATTATAGAAGCTCCTTGATGTTGGTTTCATATGACCAATTGATTATCTAGAGTGGGTTTCAAATCTTGTACCTATCTCTAAGCCCAATGGGGGCATCTGTATCTGCACTGACTTCAGATATTTGAACAAAGCATGTCCCAAGGATGATTTCCCTTTCCCAAACATAGATATGATTGTGGATATGACGATAGGGCATGAAATGCTATCACTAATGGATAAATTCTCAGGGTACAATTAGATCATGATAGCTAAGGATGACCAAAACAAGATGACTTTCACTTGTCCATGGGGGACATACTGTTGGAACATGATGCTATTTGGGTTAAAGAATGCATGAGCTACCTATCAAAGAGCTTTGACCCTAATCTTCCATGATATGATTCACAAAATCATGGAAGACTATGTGGATAAAATATTGGCCAAATCAAAGAAATGTCAGGATCACATAGCGACACTAAGCTCCATCTTCGACAGGCTAGAAGAATACAAGGTGAGCCTCAATCTACAAAAGTGTGTCTTCAGAGTATAATTAGGCAAGTTACTAGGGTACATTGTATCTATGAGAGGAATTGAGATAGACCCTACCAAAGTCAAAGCAATTCTCGATGTGGAGGCACTAAGAACCTTGAAGTAGTTGAGAGGTTTACAGGGAAGACTCCAATCCATTCACCAGTTTATAGCATAGTTAGCAGATAAGGCTATCCCATATTTTCATCTACTCCACAAGGGGGTAGCATACAAATGGGGCAAGAAATGTGACTAGGCTTTCAATAAGATCAAGGAGTACTTGATCACACCACTAGTCTCATGCCACCAATTCTAGGAAAGCCATTGATCCTGTATATATCGGCAACAACAACAACCCTTGGTGCTCTCTTAGCTCAACATGATGAAAATGGGAAGGACAGAGCTATTTACTACATTAGTAGAACCATGGTGGGACACAAGCTGAATTACACATCCATTGAGAAGGCTTGCTTAGCAGTTGTGTTTTCTGCACAAAAATTCAGACATTATATGCTAGCACATCAGATAAAACTCATTGCCAAGATAGATCCTCTCAAGTATTTGCTTTCTAAAGCAACACTCATAAGGAAAACAACTAAATGGGTTATGATCCTGACAAAACACAACATTGAGTATGTAGAATGGAAGGCCATTAAAGGACAAGTAATTGCAGATCAGCTGGCAGAGGCATCGATATATTAAGAGAACCCATTGATATTAGAATTTCCTGATGATTCCATCTTTAACATAAGCGTAGTAGATCACTAGAAAATGTATTTTGATGGATCCTACACACAACATGGGTTAGGAGCTGGAATCTTCTTCATTACACCACAAGGAGATTGCATACCCAAGTCATATAAGTTGTCTTTTCCTTGCACAAACAACATTGCAAAATATGAGGCTCTTGTCATAGTACTCAAAATAGTAGTACAATGGTAGATCATGGCACTCAAAGTCTATGGAGACTCGCAACTAATCATCAACTAGGTCAATGACGACTACCAAACAAAGGATGACAAATTGACCCCATACAAGAAACTAGTGGAAAGCCTCAAAGAATTCTTCATTGACATTACATTTGAGCAAATACCAAGAGAAAATAACAGAGTAGTGGATGTTATGGCAATGATTGGATCGCTACTAGATATCCCACACAACGTCCCTGAGCAAGAATTCCTTGTAGAGCAGCTTCTCGTACCAACATTTGAGGTACCAGAGTCTGAATTTGTGTGTGAAATCGTTGGTCTTGGTGATCCTTGGTATCATGACATATACACATACTTGAGAATAGGAGTCTTCCTTGTTGATATAACCCCGAACCTTAAAAGAACATTTGTCAAGAAGTCATCCCGCTTTGTTATCTTAGGAGACACCCTATACCATAGGAGTATTGAAGGAACCCTTTTACGATGCCTAAATGCTGAGGAAGCTTTGCTTGCTTTAACCGAGGTACACAATGGCATTTGTGGGTCACATTCGAGTGGTATGAACTTGACCAAGAAACTGCTGAGGACTGGATACTATTGGCCTACAATGGAGGGGGAAGATCACGACTATGTCCAAAGGTGCTTGCAGTGTCAACAACATGGGTATCTCATCCATGCACCAGCTTAGGAGCTCCACCCAATCATTACACCTTGGTCCTTTTCGCAATGGGGGCTCGATCTCATTGGAAAAATCACCCCCACCTCATCCAGTGGACATAAGTTTATCATCACCACCACAAAGTGCTTCACGAAGTGGGTAGAGGCCATTCCCATGACCTATATCATAGGAAAGCAGATTTCCAAGTTCATCTTGAACTACCTAATTTGTCGCTATGCTGTCCCTCAAGCCATTATCTCAGATAATGAGACACCTTTCAAAAACCAGGATGTTCGAGACCTATGCCAAAAGTTTAATATCCAACATTGCTTCTCCATTCCATACTACCCCCAAGGAAACAAAAAAGTTGAGGCTACCAATAAGACCATTTTGAAAATCCTAAAGAAGACAGTCAATGACGTTGGTCGTGACTGGCACTTACAACTAAATCCCTCCTTATGGGCTACCGAACGAGTATCTACACGCCTACAGGTGCAACCCATTTCTCCCTAGTATACTGATCAAAACCATCCTTCCCATTGAGATTGAGCTCCAATTCTTAAGAATATCATTGTAGAATCTCATTACTGATGAAGAAAATTGGGTGTCATGGTTGAACGAGTTGGAACTACTAGATGAGCGACACATGGATGCCTTAAACCATTTGTAAGTCTACCAAAACTATCTCAAGTGAAGCTACAACAAGAAGATCAGGAGTCAGACCTTTCAAGTCGGAGAGCTCTTATTGAAGGAAAATAAAAAAAAATGTGCCAAATCCGGACAACAAGGGCAAGTTTGAACCTAATTGGTTGGGGCCCTTCATCATCACAAAAAGCTACAAATCATAAGCATATCAGTTATCCACACCAGAAGGTGAACCTCTGCAAGAGCTTATCAATAGCTCCCATCTCAAAAAGTTTTATGCCTAAAAATTCCAAGGTGTAAATCCAAAAATCCAAAAAAAAAATTAGAAAAAGGATTGAAAACAGTAAAGAAAAAAATATTCCTCTAGTGAAATCCACTTCGGTGGCGCTTTGGGCAAGTACCTTGGTGAAAACGGCAAGCGAGAACCTTATTGTAAAATAAAGCACTTTCATCCACCATGATCTTTATGACTTTTTTTAAATCATTCATCTATCACACTTCCATATCTCCATCCATCACCCATTTGCATCCATCATAGCAGATACGTGTTATTATCATGATCCCTCTAATTACTACTCGACCAATTCCTAAGGTCGGTTGTCACCATACCTATATACTCCGGAGTAGTCTATCACACATTGGGGGGCATGTTCTTATATGCATCAAATCGGATACATGTATATTCTTGAAATCTTCTAAAATTAGAAATTTCGAAAACATCAAAACATATCAAAACCCAAAAACAAAGTCAAAAGTGGAAAAGTCAAAAAAATAAAAGTTGTCTTGTCAAACCCCTACGGGTTTAGACCTTTGAGCGTAGGTAAGGTTGATCTTTGATCATCCTTGAGACATAGGTTAGTCCTTCCAGAGTCACATTGTCATAATAAACTAGCAATCCATTTGTTCATATCTCATCAATAAGCGAGAATTGTATGTCGATTAGAACTCACGTGAGATAACTTTATTATTAGTATAGCGTAGGCAAGGCTAATCTTTGATTAGCGGAGGAACCTATGATATGGAGTCTTTGGAGTTCACGTTCTTGGTGAAATCTCCAAAAAACACAAAACATTAGAAGAGTGGAAAATCAAAACATTTGCAAAACATCTTCAAAATACCAAAAACAACCTCAAAATAGTTCAAAAAACTCCAAAAACATCCAAGTATTTGAAAAAATCCATCCATCTCATCTCATTCATGATAAAAATCCGGCTTATAATAAAATGATCATCATCTTCAAACTTTGGTAAAACAATCAGAAACAAGTATTGCTAACTAAAAGTGTAAACTTAAACATCAAAGTCTTAAGTCTAGGTCAGTAGGAGAATAAGTCGGTCAAATCTTGATATTAATAGCCCATCATCCAGTCAATCCAAAAATCATCTTATAACATCATGTCCTAGGATGCATCCTTCCTACAATGGACATCAACATCAGGCATCACCATAGTTTAGTCTTGGCTAGAGGTATGAAGAACATTGGCTTGTTTGTTTTCTTGATCTTTTCTTTTGATTTATCTTATTACGCATGTTCCAATGACCTCTCGATGATGTCTAATCAAAAATATTTAGAGAAAAAGCAATGGGGGAATTATCCTTATCTTTTTATCTGTTGTGCTTATTGGATATTCTTGTAATATAACTTTGGTCATGCATGTTTTGTTTGGTTTGTAGGGAGGATGTTTTAGGTGTCTTTTTGACTACATTGGAAGGCTTGCCTTTCTATGTTTTGGTTCGAGATGTTTAAAATATCTGAGTTGCATTCTAAATATGATTCTGTATGCCAGGTGTGAACAAGGATACTCCTATTTGATTGTCGATTCAAAGTACATCTCACTAGGTACAATGCCATCCTAGTTCTTTATACCTTGATGCATCGTATCTGTGTGTTATAAAAAATAAGGTAAGTAAGCTCTTTTAAAATCCCAATCTCTAATAAGTGAAACATCATTAATCTCTCATCATTATTTCTAATAAAGTCTTGGTAGATCATGAACTTGTTGGATCCTCTTGTCATCATCTCATTTATTATTTCTTCTCTCCTTGCTAACATGGTATCATGACGGTCAACCAAACATCACTAATGCATCCATCTTGCATCCATAAACCATCAACATGTTGCATATCATTCATATCATATATAATAGGAAACATTGATCATCTCACATGCATTGCATTCTTATCATTGCATAATATAAATTGGTTATTCTAAGCATCTTAAAACCATCTCATTTGCATCATCATCATAACATCCATACGTCAATCTTCAACATCTTTATCGTGAGATCGACCCTCAAATCAAACTTTTTTCCCAATCTCTCGAGGGGGCAATGTACTAGCATACTTCTTTTCATTGGGGCAATAATGGGGCATCTAAAAAAATAAGATTTTTTTTGAATTTTGATATCGGTAAGGTTATTTTTTGAACCAATGTAGTAGGTACATTGCTTCAAAAAGGGGAAAAACGTAGGTGCTCAAATTATCCTGATTGATATCATACACTCGATCCTGATTAAGTAGCATCGATTCTTCCTTAATCACGCCCACACTAACTATTTAATTGAATAATCTTTATTTAATTAAATTCATCAAAATTCCTCTTAAAATTAGATAATGAACCTTATCAGATTATTTCATCATTTTCCTCCTTTAATTAAATAAATTAACTTTATTTAATTAAATCCTAATGTCTTCAATTAATTAAATAAATCAATTTTATTTAATTGAATCATAAAGTCCTCTTTTTAATTAAATAAATCAACTTTATTTATGTAGACACCTAAATTTGACCACTTCCATATGGTCAAAGGCGTCTCCTTAACCATCCTCTTGCTCATCTAATTCTTCTTTGCCAGTATTAATTAAATCACTCATTTAATTAATATTTCGTGTCTTCCATAAGGTTTCCAAATTATTTAATTTAATAAATACTTTCCCCCTCTTTCCTCTCTAAATTAAATAAATGTATCACTTTATTTAATTTAGTCATATTATGTTTTGAAAATTTAAATTTATTTTTAAATTCCCCACTTTCTCTCTCAGTGTCACATCCTCCAAGCACCCAGGGTTGAGTCCCTAAATCCCTCTTAAAGAAATATAACCCTCTTTCTAGTCATAATTAATTTATGATTAGATTTACTACACCTAATAATAATCATCCATTAGGGTCTCATCCTCCATAATTTCCCACTTGCCTTTTGTCTGTCATTAACTTGTCTAATCCAAGTACTTGCACGAAAAGCCTTAATCACTTAATTAGGTCATTCTAATCCCCATATCATTTATGGAATGTGTCCTAAGTCAACCTTCTTAAAGGCTTTCTCTTTTTGAAGAAGGCGCTCCATTAAGCTATGTGAATTTTTAATTCACATTTAATCTAATGCATCCTTGGAATTTAAAATTCCTCTTCTCATCCCTATGTGGATGTTTGAGAATTTTTAATTCCTCACATCTTCCTATGTCGCCCACATGGGGACAAGGACCTCCTTTATGAGAAGATCTTGTCCAATCCCAAAGGTAGCTATGTACTACCTCCATGTCATGTACTCTCTCCATCTAACTCATGTACACATAATCTTTTCAAGCCACTTCATATGCCACATGTCAAGATGTGAGGATTGAGTTCTCAACTCACCTTAGCCCTACATCTTGATGTTAGTATTTCAATCATAATAGTCAAACCTAGAATTCTCAATTCTCTATAAATACCCCCTCTTTTCTCTCATTTTGGGGAGAGATCATTCATGCTAGCCAAACTCTTGCAAATTTTTTCTTTGAGCCATACTTAGCCAAATTTTCATACTTGCATCCATTTTCACTCATCTTTCCATCCTCATCCCATTTTATAGCTTGCATCTCTTGCCATCCAAGAAGCATACAACATCAAAAATCGAAGGACCAACTAATGGACAACATAACAAGGTGAAATCTTCCATTTTGCTTTGCTAAGTTAATCATTAGGCTAATCTTGAAGTGTAGGGTGTTTTTAGTTGTTATTTGCTCTCTTTGTTTGTTGTTCATTTTCTAACACTCATCTTCACCCTATCACATTTTTGGCATGCCCGGTGGGACCCACAAATGGGTCTCTTTCTTTCATGTTTGTTGTTTTTTGACTTTTCACCGGGTCTGGCGAGGGTTAACAGTGACCCGACCCTGCATAGAAGCCCGGACTGACCCTCTGAGAGGTGGACTTGACCTCTGAGAGAGGTGGACTTGGCCTTCACAGGCGGACCCTGACTTGTGAATGAGGTGGATTTTTATCCTCCATGGCGGACGGAGCAACGCTGAGGCGGATCTACCCTCCACAAACTCAAAAAATTGAGCTTTTGCAAAATTTTCCTTAGGTGGACTTGACTGCGGATAGGTGGACTGACCTGAGACAAACAGGCGACTGCTTGAGATAAGGACACGCCTCTAGGCAGTGGACGACCTCTAGATAGGTGGATTTTTGAAAACTTTTTCCAAAGGTAAAATTTTAGTTTGTAGCATTCTTTTGAAATTTGTTTTACTTAAAGGGTTTTAACCCTAACGCCCAGAAGCACATAGTTTAACTAGGGGTGTCAATTAACCTTGTTTGCGGTGATTGTTGGTAAGCTATTTGATGTATCCAATCCCCTTGTGCCATTTGGCGATCCTGGGTGATGAGAAATCGTAGCTTACCAAGTCTTTTGAGTCATCATTTTTTATTTTTCTTAGCCGAGACACAGCGAGGGATTTCATCACCCAAGGGACAATTCAACCATGCGTACCGGTGAGGTATATAAAGGAGGGAGAGCGAAATTTGTACCTCAATCCAACCACGTTGTAATTGGCGAAGCGTCGGGATGATGTGAAGAGTTGGTTCGAGCCCTCACGTTTGTAATGGGTTGGTGTTCACGGTTTGGGCCTCACATACTAGGTGTATATCGAGGACTCCTTAGTAACCATGTTCATCCTAGATTAGAAGACTTTGTCGGCCATACCCTCTCTACTAGACTTAGGTTTGTGTTGTCTGAATTGTCTTCTTTGTGTGAAACCAGTGATTGTCTGATTCATTTCACTCAGCCATATCCTTTTCATTGATGATTGATGTGTTTTGAGTCCTTTTTCTTGAGTCATTTTTTCAAAAGTCAAGTTTAAACATGTTCAGGGGGTGAACGACCTCGACAGGTGAACTTGACCTTGAACAAGCCTTTTCCGGTATTTTTGAGCAAAATTTGACCAATTGTTTCCCATGGGCGGACCTACCCTCAGATAGGTGGACGACCTCTTGGCGGAAGACTTGCCCTCTAGGGGTGGACGACCCATCTAAGGCGGACGACCCTATAAACTAGTCCTTTGGAGCTTATTTTAGCCATTTTGACCAACTTTTGCTCCATAGGCGGACTTGCCCTCCCAACAGGCATACTTGACCTCTGGACAGGCGAACTTGCCCTCCACAGGTGGACCTGATGCATCTAGGGGTGGACTTGACCTTTGACCCACCCCTTTCAGGACTGTTTTGACAAAATTTGACCATCTTTTGTTCCTTGGACAGGCCTGCCCTTTCACAGGGGCAGACCTGACCCTTGACAGATCAACTTTTTCATTCGTTTCGTCATTTGAGACCCTCGTTTCATCATTTTGATCACTCATCTCCCTGTTCCGAACATCCGTACACCCATTTTGAGAATCTGTTCGCCATCCTAAACATTCATCCCCTCAGTTCGGGCATCCGTTCACCCATCCGAAATCCTCATTTACCCATTTTGAACCCACATTCTGGTTATCGTTTCTCCGTTTCAGATCATCGGTATTCCATTGAAACCTCGTTAAAGCAGTCATCCAAATTGACCTAGGTATTCATCTCTAATCGTCATCCATCAAAACTGACTTAGGGTAGTCATTGTCCTAAGTTAATCATCCTTGTCGGCCCAATCAATCCACTTCAATCTCAAGTTGGATTCGGTGTCGTTATCATGCATCCACCCTTTAGTCAGTTAATCAACACCTAGCGTTACAAAGGATCACTCTTGAACTCAATTTCATATTCTGGTCATTATTGTTCATCTTAATCAATCACCAATCCAAATCAAATCATCACATCATCCAATTCAAATTGACCAATTGTCTACCAATCAACCCAATTCGATCTCATCAAAAAAATCCACTTTGGTCAAATCAAATCAATCCTATCGAGCCACATCCTCATCAACTAATCAATCATCAAATCGAATCAATCCTATCGAGCCACATCCTTGGCAGCTAATCAATCATCAAAATCAAATCAATCCTTTCATCACCAAGGTCATCCTAGCATCCTAGTCCATCATATCATCTTGCATGCTCGTTCAGACCCAGTCACAAACAAGGAAAATGGCCTAGCAACAATCCCAACCAAACATCCCTCAAGATCCAAACAACATAGCTAATGCCTCGCAAGACCCCCATAATGGTGTGAACATCCCTTGGGATCCACACAATGGTACATCATCACAATCCAATATTGATAGTCAAAACACATCACCACTCGGGGACGAGAACATGGTCAACCAACCTAAACTTACCTTTGAGGAACACTTTAGTAACCTTGTCAATGTGCAAATGATAGATCACCTTCTCGAAAAGCATGGGGAAGAAATCTTGGCTCACTTAATTGAAAAAGGTGTCAAGCTACTGTCGGGTATCGACCTATCCAAATATAGCGGTTCCACACCTAACATACCCCAAGGTTCACAAAATGCACTAGGTAGTTCATATGTCCCCAATGTACCTCCCGTAGAAGGTTGGCATCAATTTGAATTCGGCAACGTCGTTCTGTATCCCGTTAGTAATCCTCTGCATCCCACAATCTCAGTCATAGGGGCTCCTCAAATAGCTAATCCCAAGGATCCTTTTTCCTTTGGCATGCCACAAAATGTTCGACAACCACAACCATTAATGCTAATGACACCACCCCTTTCAAATCAACCTCTTGTCAGCACTGGGGGCAGTCCTTTTACTGTAGTACCGCTGCCTTTTGGGGCCACAAACCTACCATCGCCTTCATATGCATCTCTACAACCTCCCTAATCTAACCTACCCCTCGTTATTGCCACAAGGTACATCCCAACCAAGTGCCCCTTTGGTACCAGATATGTCTAAAATGGTCATGATTAAGTTTTGTTAATTAATTAAATATGATTTATTTAATTAATTTCTAATGTCATCTACATATAAATAAATTTAATTATTTATTTATATCGTTCATTTTTCTATTTCTTCACCTTAAATTAAATAAATAATTTTATTTAATTACTAACATTTCTACCCTCCGCTTAATTAAATTAAATAAATTTGTATAATTTATTTATATTTAATTATCATTTTATTCTAAAGTTTAAATATTTTGAATATTTAAATAATGGAATATTCTCCATCCCATTTTCGAATTTTAAAATATTAAATATGTTATTTAATATTTTCCACCTCACTCTAATTTCATTTTTAAACATAATTAAATATGAATTATTTAATTATGTGGGTTTCCATTTCCATCTTCACTCCTAATTAAATAAATTTAATTTATTTAATTCATTATTAACTCACCTTCCCAAAATTCTAACTCATGCTAACTCGCCCTTCTAAATTCGTATCTTATCCTTCAAAATGGAATTTTCCCTTCGAACTCAATAAAGAGAAAGGAAACCTTCCATTCTTCTGTCCACTTTCGAAAATCTCTCGCCGTCCATTCGAAACAAGCTTAATCCGGACCGTCGATCGATTCAGCCAATCAAACTCATTCGAAAACTCTATAAAAGCACATGCAAATCCAAGCCTTGGTTAATCACCCACGTTCATATGCCTGCACTTACATATGCATACTCACATTCATGCAATCAACTTTATGCACTCATATCATTTTCAGCATCACATTCCCATTTTCATGTTAGCATAGATGTTGCATATTATGCATTCTAAATCTCGTTCTTCATGCTATCATTTTGTTGAGCTCTATTTGCTGATCTGAGAGCCATTTCAAAGCAACAAAACGGTGAAGATAGAGGAGGATAAAACGATTTCGAAAGGCTGTTGTTACGGTTTGCACATTTTGTTTTCTTTCTTTTAACTTTTTGATTTAATGTTTTATTAACATGTGTTGATTTTAATTACGATTTGATCCAATTTTCTCACACACATTAAAATGGCACCCACCATGGGGCTTTTCCCCATTTTTAATATTTACTTGCAGGTTTTATTGATTTTTTTGATGTAGATTTGATAGTTTTTGGACAAAACCGCAAGTTTTACCACTTTCTTCATATCTTCTACACAGATGTGAATTTTTCTACAATATTTTTATAGAGTCTTTTACATCATCTCAAGAGGCTACAGTAAAAAAATAGAGGGTGTATCATCATTTTTGTAGAAGTTATCATAATTTTATGTTTTTTCATAAAATTGGTCTTTTGGATGTAAATCAGTGAATTTTTCAAAAAAAATTATATTTTCGGAAAGCTCTTTAAATTTTAATAGGAGTCTATGTTTTATAGATTTAATTTAGAGGTCAAATACAATGCGAAAAAATCTGATCTTCATTTTCTATATGGTTTCCATAAATCCACGTTTCTGAGAGCAAAACAAAGAATTTGTCTAACTTCTTTACATTTCTGGAAAGCTCTTAGAAAATTAACATGGATCTCTTCTTTGAGTTTTCATTTTTCAGATCAAAAAAATCATCAAATACTGAAATCTAATTCGGCTATGCCAAAAATAGGTGAATCATACGGAGCTGGAAAAGCATTGGGATCAATCAGCACCTTTGAAGATTCCTACAGTGCCTTTGAAGATTCCTACAGCGCCTCTGATGTCTGTTATAGCGCACTTTTGAAAAAGGCTGCAAATTGTAATTTGTAATTTAATTTGACTGAATCCGACGCAACCGCGGACAGTAATAACTTTAAAAGAATGAAGCAATCCTAGGGTAGTCACATAATTCAAAATCAACCAATCCTAGGATAGTCACTTCACTTTTATTTTGGGACTAAAAAGAACTCCATGTTTTTGTGAAGCAATATCTTCACCTAGCATAGAAAACTGTTTATTTGGGCTTAAAAATGAACTCTTGCTTGCTTTGATTTAAACGGTGATAGGCCTATGCTCTCCCCTTAACTGGGTGATCAAAATGCCAAACTCATCTATTCTATTTTATGCATTTTTAAGCTTTGATAAAACCTTTTAGAGAGCCTGCTCTTGTGGGAAAAAGTAATCACCCAAGAGGAACGACTCAAGTGGGTTCAAGCCAAAGCCAGGCTATTCCGCCCCACTATAAAATTTAAAGCGAATTTGGGGAAACCCTCTTTTGCCGGTAGTGTGCAAGATAACCATCCCCAAAGCCTTTGTTCTAAAGGTTGGGAGGTCTCCTGAGGGAGTTTATTATTGCCGCACCGAACGGAAATCCTTACTACAAACCTAGTGTAGTAGCCAGCCGAGTCAGTTGCCAAACATTCTAATAATCACAGTGCAAGGGGAGGGAAGAATCTGCCCCCAAGATACTCACCATATAACTGCCAAGGACCGTTTGCTCAGGGGATCCGGTATCCACTTCCGTAACTCTGAGTATGCGCCTGGAAAAGACAAAAACACGGGCGCCCCTTCGGGGGTGACACGGCTGTGTGAGTCGACGCAGTTCTAAGATGTGGGCTATTGATTACTAGAATGACCTACTTGAGCACTTAAGAGTGAGTCTGTCTGAACTGTCTTTCATGTGAAAAACCTGTGAAAACATTTGATGAAAAACATTTCTTGATCAAACACTTCATGTTAGTATAGGGCTTTAAGAACAACTGTTTTCAAAAATGTTTGTTGTGTCTTCCATTACATTAATTCAGATAAAGAGATCATCCAAAAGGAACATGAAGAACAACAACTGAAAGCCACTTAAGAGTTTTCCATATCAGGTCCTATCTATTTCATCCTAATCAATCAAGTCATCCAATCTAATCATTCCACATCATCACCATCACCACTTGTCAAAATGGTCATAATCATAAACAAGCCCAATCCTAATCATAAGCCCGAGCTCATAATTCAAGGAGTCCCTTTCTATAGTCAAAATCATGAAAGAAAACCAAAACCTAAAATCATACTTCGAGGGGCTTCTCCTAGCACCTCTAATGATGACATGAATGATGTTACATACTTTGAGGAACAAATCGATATGCAAGAGCTTACACACATGTGTGACACCATGCCCACATTAGAACACAAAGCCCTAGCATCCCAACTTCAAAACCTTCTTCAAACACTTCACCAAATACCCAAACCCCTAGACCATCAAACCATACAAAGCCTTCAAACCCTCTTCCAAAACTTTCAACAAATCAAATCACCTCAAATCCAACACCTCCTAGCTCAAGCCAATCATTTCATTGATACTTGTCAAATTCAACAACCACAACATCATCCCCTATCCATTCATTATCAACCAATTCCACCTCAACCTAATGTGTCATCCCCTTCCACCTCATACCAATCTAATCCATTCACTTCTTTGCATGTCAATGCCACATCAACACATCCACCCTTATCACTGCAAGAACATAGGAGCCCAAGTCCACCTTGGCAGCAAAATCAAGAGCCTTTCAATTCTCATGTTCCATTTGACAAGGGGAACACTAATCTAGTTTATGCACCCTCTAAGTATATCATACCACTATCCAATCAAAAACCTATCCTAAAGCCACCATGTCCTAGTCCTAATCCAATGGTCCCTACACTTTCCAACCCATTAACCCCTTCATTACCCTTACCATCCTCTAATCCACTTGCCAATACATCAACTCCATGGTACAAATTTTTCAAAAGTAAACCCATGGAATTGCCTAAATCCACCCCTACACCTCCAAAGGATGTGATCCAAGGACTACAAGCAAGGAATAGATTGTCGCCATGTCATTCAACACATATACTTGAACATACCAAAGAGTCCTCAAACATCATGCCAAGTCCTTCAAGTCAACCATGTCATCCACAACCCCTTGAGCCAATTCGAGAGTCTCCCGTCATAAGTCCAAGTCACCCTCTTTCATGCTCATATGTTGTTGACCATCAAGAACATGTCAAGTCTCTTCAAGAGTCATCCCCTTGCAATTTCATTCAAACAACCCAAGAGTTATATCAAGATTCTACTCCCAAGCATGTGGAAACATCAAGCCCTAGTCCTAATCAAGATCAAATCATTTTCATCCAACCCATCCATAATCTATATCATTTTTATGATCAAGATGATATCCATAATGATGAAGAGCCTATCCAAGAGCAACTTGATCCTATACCCATCCATGAGAAAGATATTCCAAATTCACCTCCACCTAGTCCTATCCATGATCCATCAACATTCACTTCCCTTGATGAGACAAGTGCCTCCCAAGCACACATAGAAGATCAAACAAATACCTTGGATCTAAGTGAACATAATTCTAATCAAAATCCTAATGATCCCCCATCACCCATTATTGACCCTATTGCAAGCCCTCCATCATATCCTATTGGTTTTTCTACCCTCATTCATGAATGTTCCCCCTTCGAACAACAACCATTATCTTCTCCATCCAATAAGGAACTCATGTCTAGTGTTTCACCTACACCTGGTTCCATTGTCCATTGCACACTCCAAAACATGAACCACCAAGGTAAAAGTCTAGACCTTCATGAACAAAGTATTTCGGATCCCATCCATGTCAAAGTCCCTCCACGCTCTTATGGCCTTGGACATACACCCCAAGGACAACAACCTAAAGATGTTGGTACTTCCTCCATGCATCCCAAGTCCACTTTCCATCATAAAGCCTATCATATGCCTAAAACATATGTTGCCATTCCACCTCCATCATCCTACAAATGTCAAAAGCATGTGACCATACACCTTCCACCATCAACTCTACCACCATTGCTTCCAACTCCCAATATTCCTCCATCTAATCTACCTCCACTTCTCCCAACACCTAATATCCCCATTATCCAATCCCTTATCCCTCCATCCATAAATACCCTAACATTCTTAATCATGACCAATCAATGCACACATTGTATAAACATGAAGCTTCCACCCATTCCACCAAACCCATGGGATTCAAAAGCAATAATTTCAATGCCTCTACCTATAAAGTAAAAAATTCTAAGGGTTCTCATGCCTTAGGACATCAATACAAAAATTTAAAGCAAAATACATCTAAAAAGCTATATAAGCCCATACCTCCAAAAGTAAAGGCCAAAACTAAAATGGTTTGGGTACCTAAGAAAAAAGAAAGCAATTCAAATGAGGAATTCACATCACAAAAATCCCAATCATCCACTTCCATCCCACATTCTCATTCCATTCAAAAATCTAAAATTCCTAAAACCCACAAGCAAAATAAAAATCATAAAAATACTAAGTCTATGTGGGTACCTAAAACACTTCATCCACCACCTCCTAAGCAAACATCTCCATTGCTTCCTACACCCCATCCACATCAAAAGCTTCAAAGTTTATCACAATGTGTGCAACCATTGGTCATGGTTCCCTTCCATTTCACAACAATCCCACATACCTCCATCTCCCCACCCTTCACCCATTATCCTACATATTTCCCCCATCATCTTCCTATGGTCCATGCTTTTGGCTAAGCCTCCCCATTCATCTTTTTCATAAGTCCCATATAATACCTATCATCTTCCCTACATAATCAATATCATAATCCATTATTGTCCTCCAACATCCACATCATAATCCATCATCTACCTAATCCATCCCTTTTATATCATATCTTACCAACATCTATGAGCATAATGACACTTGACATGGTCCATGCAATGACATCCATCCCTAGCAGGACTATTAACTTTCATGCAACTAGACACTTGAGTCCCTCCTATCCATATTCCCCTTCTATCCAAAAGTCAAAAAGTCAAAAAAAAAAAGAAAAAAAAAGAAAAAAAGTAAAGAGAAATCCCTTCGTCCAACGGTAAAAACCTGGTAAACAGGCGCCCTGGATAAGTACCATGATGAAAACCTAGCAAATAGGCATCATGTGTAGTTTTATCTTCTATGTCACTTACACTTGAGGGCACAATGTCTTATCTATCCAACGTATCATTTTCATGTCATATCATTTCCATCCTACCTACCATCTTTAGCCATCATACATACCTATTATATTGAGTCCATTCATCCACCCTTCTTCTTTTGATCTTGATGAAGATATAGGGCCAAATGTTGAAACATGTTTTGGATATCTTTTGATATACCTCATCCTTCCAAGCAAGCCTATCATTATCCTATTGCCATAAGCTTTGTCATGAAAAATCCTAAGTCTTGTACCTAGAATGGGGCATGTTATTCCTACGCAACATAGTCTTTGGAAATCACATCCTCTTATGATGCATACATCCATTCCATTCACTATGACCTATCCTTTCCATCCATCCATATATCATGAGCATTTTATCCCTTATCCCATGACCCACCCTTTCATCCATCAATCCCATCTATCTCCTTGCACCTAGACTTGGTTTTCCCCTTGTCATTGGTCTCTAGCACAAAGGCTACTCAAATTTTCATCCTTTGACACATCAAAACATTTCAAAAGTCCAAAAAAATCAAAACATTTCCAAAAATCAAAAAAAAATCAAAACATTTCAAAAATCCAAAACATTCCAAAATCCAAAACATCAAAACATTCCAAAATCCAAAAATCAAAACATTTCAAAAGTCCAAAAAATCAAAAGTTTCAAAATCCAAAAAAAAAATTTCAAAACATCAAAAAATCCAAAAAAATAGAAAACATCAAAATCCAAATCTAATCAGAAAATATCAAAATCCAAAAAAAATTAGAAAACATCTTGCTATCATCATTTGCCTCGAGCGATAATGTCTTATCATGGCTTGATTATTATTCACTTCAACAAGTTGTGTCGATACCTAGGGAAAACGTGGGGCATATTGGGGGCAATCAACTTTCAAACGGTAAGACAATGACATCGAAGCCAATCACGCAAAACAAAACAACCAACTCAAACCAAAACAACCAACCATTGATCCATATCACAGTAGCTTTCAGTTGCGTATCTTATCATGACTCATATCTGGATGATCTCTAATCTAAATAATGTTTGGAATCACAGTAGTCCATTTTTGAATAATGGTTGTTTAATTTTCGATATCATTTCTCTGGAGCACACTCGATGATGTACTGAACTAGAGTGGCGAGGAAAGAGGATGATTTTTTCTTTGTCTGCTGTCTGGAGGTTAATCATTTATCGGTTGCAAATATGTCACAAGACGTGATGATTTATCATTGATGACAGTTCCAAATTTGCATCAGATAGTGGTTAGTCTTTGTCTATTTACGTAAGAAATGCTCAGGTCATCTCGGTTCAATTATACCTAGATGCTTGTGTTCACTTGCTATATCAAAAATCATGAAAGTTGTACTCAGGTCATCATTGGTGCTAATTTCCCCTCTGATGCTTGTACATACCTCCAACATTTTAAAACGCTCTATGATGATTCCAGAAAATATACCAACAAGCTCAACAAAATGGTCAGTTTCATTTAGTTGCATTTCATTTTAGATCATTTATACATACCTGCATAGTGGATTTGCACCCGAGTTTTGAAAGGATAATAATCACATCAATGGATGTCATGTCTCTTTGGACTGCTTGTGGAGGACATTTGAACATTTGTTTCATCATCACCTTTCACCTGCATTATCATTTATCATTTATCATTCATTTGCATATCATTTAGTTTCTCTATCATCTTCATCTCATTAACACTTTATCATTTTCATATTCATTTCATGTTCCTTTTATACATTCACTATTATTTCATTCATTATCATTTTCGTTATCATATCTTACCATGCAGTTCATTTCATATCACTTATCATTTTCATACATGTCATTATCATTGCATTTCATTTTATCATTTCACTTAATCATCATTATAGAACATTTACATTCATATCGTATCGTTAATCATCCTATCATTTTCCATATCTTTTCATTTTGCAAATTCATTTGTCATCCTTTATCATCTTACATTTGAACATTCAAAAAACAAATACTCCATATATACATTTTCATATCATTTTCATAAGTCATCCACCTGCATGACATCATTAGTCTACATCATCAGTCATCATCATCATCATAAAAACATCATATCGAATCATCCTGCAAATCATGGTAGTCATCAAATCATTAAAATTCATATCAAAATCCATAACACATAAAAAAAAATGCATATCACATCATAAATGCACATCACATCATCACAAATCATCGCCGCTGCATATCATTACTCATCAAAAATAATACAAATGTCCAATGTCCAATGAAGCTAAAAATTCCAAAGAGATACATGAGATATGACCAAAATAACGTACATGCTCCAAACATAATAGACATCGAGATGTGTGAATGAATCAATAATGATACATCAAAAATATCAGAGCCCCCTGATAGGGTTGGCCTCTGTGATGGAAGTCTTATCTCCTGCCCCAAGATCTCTGTGTGGTCCCGACACACCTCGATTTTGAAAAACTCAATCAAAATCTCTCTATCTATCAATGCCTCACAGCATGCAATCGCAACCCATATCAAAGTGACCAATATCAGTGACTCATCTCAAGTGACCCATATCAATGGCCCATATCAGTAACCCATATCAAGTGAACTATATCAGTGACCGATATCAGTGACTCATACCAGTGCATCATATCACAGACCCATATCACCCAATCAATCCTATCAGGCAAACCAATACACAAATTTATCTAGCTCGATACCATATCAATCTGATCTACCATCAATCACTATTTGTTTTCTATCGCAGAAAGCAAATTTATCAAAAAGGAAATCATTCATCTACTATTTGTTTTCTATCGCAGAAAGCAAATCTATCAAACACTTTATCAGTCATTTACTCTTTGTTTTTCTCTTTTCGGGAAGCAAAGTTATCAGTTCATCATCATCATTTTACCATTTCCATCAAAAGGGGCATCATATCAACAGGGGCATCTTTTTCATCATTTATCGGGAGCTAAATCACTGTCTCTTCTGCAGAATATCATTATCCAATCTTCTTTATCACATTTTCAGACTTCATATCATCCGTGATTTACCTCCCGAGGGGGCATCATCAGCAGCAACATCGAAAGCATATCAGGGGCAAAATCTTATTTTCTTTGAAGCAATGTGTTTTACACATCACTTCAAAGAGGGGCAAAATGTATATGTCTAAAAATGGTCATGATTAAGCTTGTTAATTAATTAAATATGATTTATTTAATTAATTCCTCTAATGTCATCTACATATAAATAAATTTAATTATTTATTTATATCGTTCATTTTTCTATTTCTTCTACCTTAAATTAAATAAATAATTTTATTTAATTACTAACATTTCTACCCTCCGCTTAATTAAATTAAATAAATTTGTATAATTTATTTATATTTAATTATCATTTTATTCTAAAGTTTAAATATTTTGAATATTTAAATAATGGAATATTCTCCATCCCATTTTCGAATTTCAAAATATTAAATATGTTATTTAATATTTTCCACCTCACTCTAATTTCATTTTTAAACATAATTAAATATGAATTATTTAATTATGTGGGTTTCCATTTCCATCTTCACTCCTAATTAAATAAATTTAATTTATTTAATTCATTATTAACTCACCTTCCCAAAATTCTAACTCATGCTAACTCGCCCTTCTAAATTCGTATCTTATCCTTCAAAATGGAATTTTCCCTTCGAACTCAATAAAGAGAAAGGAAACCTTCCATTCTTCTGTCCACTTTCGAAAATCTCTCGCCGTCCATTCGAAACAAGCTTAATCCGGACCGTCGATCGATTCAGCCAATCAAACTCGTTCGAAAACTCTATAAAAGCACGTGCAAATCCAAGCCTTGGTTAATCACCCACGTTCATATGCCTGCACTTACATATGCATACTCACATTCATGCAATCAACTTTATGCACTCATATCATTTTCAGCATCACATTCCCATTTTCATGTTAGCATAGATGTTGCATATTATGCATTTTAAATCTCGTTCTTCATGCTGTCATTTTGTTGAGCTCTATCTGCTGATCTGAGAGCCATTTCAAAGCAACAAAACGGTGAAGATAGAGGAGGATAAAACGATTTCGAAAGGATGTTGTTACGGTTTGCACATTTTGTTTTCTTTCTTTCAGCTTTTCGATTTAATGTTTTATTAACATGTGTTGATTTTAATTACGATTTGATCCAATTTTCTCACACACACAGCATCTAACAACCACCTTTGCAAAACACCCCTATGTTATCTTAGCCACCCCAACAACAACAACCGCTATATAACCCACTAATTTCTTCGCAACAACCACCATACCAGTCACAAAGCAATCCGTCCCGACCTCCCACTCAAACCATATCCCTGTTCCTCGCATCCATCCTATGACCACAAGCTCAAACACAATACAACATCCCGTCTCGGCCCCCACAACATCTCACATCACATCAACAACCACCACAACATCATTATTACCATAACCAACAACAATCCTAGTAGCAACCACCTTATGTGGCCTCCCAACAGTCACAACAATACCCTCAGTATCAGCAGGTCAATCCGCAACATCACATCCAAGCTCCTCAACAACCTACCTCACATTTTTATCAAACAAATCCATACTATACCTCACAACAACAACCCCGTACCAACAAAATCCCTTGGCTACCCACAAGGGACGTCATCATCCCACTACCAAAATCCATACCTCAACATTTTGACGCTCTCTCAGCAGGATCCTTTATCGTCCTACCATCCATATCCATCCAACCCGCCACCAGTCAACTTAGATCTGTTAGAAATCAAAGCCGCTCTGAAAGATCTTCAAGCTGAGACTGGCAAACAATCGTTCAAGTTCGAAGACATATGCTCATATCCATTCGATCCCTCCATCTCATTGATCCCCTTCCCTAAACATTTTGAAATACCAAAATTTGACAGATATAGGGGGAACAAGGATCCTAAGGCCCACTTGTAGGAGTTTTACTCCCAGTGTCAAGAGGTTATGCACAACGACAACTATCTCTTGTACCTATTCCCACAAAGCTTGACAGGCAATGCCCTAGAGTGGTTCATGAGCCTCGAATGAGGGTCAATAAAATCTTTTGCGGGTCTGTTAGAAAAATTTGTCTCCTACTTCTCCTTCAATTTGGAGAAGGACACTAACACTTTAGATCTCCTCAAAGAGAAACAACATGAGGGGGAAACCTTTTCTAGCTACCTTCAAAGGTGGTGTGCGCTAGCAAGCTGAATGAAAACCCCTCTAAAAGAGAAGGACATGGTCACCCTCTTCATGGAGAATTCTCATCCCGACATGGCTCATAATTTTAGGTTACATTGTGTCACCACTTTCACGAAGATAGTGGAAAAGGGACCTATCCTTGAACGTGCCGTTGTTGCCAAGGGCACATCAAGATACACAACTACAACAAAGAAAGGTCATTCGGGGATAAGCCACATTTTTGGAATAAGAACAAAAATACAGTGAATGACAATGTCACTGATACTAAACACGTCCAAGTGGCTAATACATCTCAGAGGCAACAACCATCTGTACCTAATGCCATATCCATACCACAAGGGGCATCTTATCCTCCTCAACAACCAAACCAGAATAGTCAGGGGAACACTAAACGTCACTATGCTCAATTAGGAGAACCCCTAAGTGTCGTATTCAATAAGTTGTTATAGATCAACTACCCAATCACCTACCCTATCACCAAACAATTTGATGAATCCAAACCTAAGCTTGCATGGTTTAGGGAAAATGAATATTGTGAGTTTCATAAAATCAAAGGACACACTTTGAATAAGTGTCAAGGTCTCAAAAACTATGTCTAAGATCTTATTGATCGAGGAGATATCAAAGTCGACACTAGTCAAGCTTCGTCGTCTAATACTCAATTACAGATATATCAAAATACCTTTCCAAACCATAATCAAGATGTGAGCACCTCCAGTAGCAATCCCCAAGACAACAACACAAATAACGTGAGCTATAAGAATGTACCCCTCAATTACGAGGGTATTATTCATTACATTGAGTAGGTAGAACCCCATGTATCTATGATACATGTCAAAGCCAAAGACCCTCAGTGTGTTGTTACTACATGA
>VDFB02290091.1:0-47462 GCA_007258455.2 Sequoia sempervirens
AGTGGATCATACTATGGCATATGAAGGAGCTCCCTATTTTTATAATCAAGTGGGGTTATTTATTAAACCTTGGCACATAGGATTTAATCCAACTAAGGAATTTTTGTCAAGGATTTCAATTTGGGTGAGACTCCCTTGGATCCTGCTAGAGTTCTAGAGGAGCGACATTCTACACATGATCACTCTGTTGTTGGGAAATTCAGTGGGACCATCGCACATAATTTGAATAAAAAGGTGATTTACTATGCTCGATTTGTGTTGAAATTTATTTAAATAACTCATTTTTGCATTCGATGGAAATTCAGGTTGGATCCACCTCATGAATTTAATTACTTGACTATGAGATCTCCTATTTTGACGTTAGATCTATCATAAGTGTGGGAATTTGTAGAGGAAATTTCCTAAACTTAACTCATCAGGTTTTTTCACCAATGGGGCTTCTACCAAGTTTTCTTCTTGCTCAACACCATTGAAGGATAAAGGGAAAGGCCCTTTGTCAAAGGAGGTAATAGATAAGGAGGGTTTTGTTCCTATTAAGTCTCTCAACAAGGGAAAAGGTCAAAAGAGACCTCTCAAGGATAGGAAAAATGATGCCTCTTACAACTATTTTGAGGCTTTGTAGACCTTTGATCAACAAGAAGTATATCCAAATAATTTTCCTTTTGGAATAGATATTTTAGGGGTGCCTCAATAGGCTTCCAAAGAGTATGATAGTTTGAATAGCGTGTTGGAGAAGCTAATTATTTGATAGATGGATATAGACCAAGCTCAAGTGATTCCTTTTGTTTTGATTCCTCCTAACAATAATAAGTTGGGTGAAGGATCGACCCTAGTTTTTCTTAACCCATAGCTAGTGGCAGTGGTTTAGGAACCTAAGAAAGACAATAATGTCTTGCCTATGTTGGGGTTGAAACAAAAAAAATAAAAAAGCGGGGCTCAAATAAGGCATCCAAGTTGGGGAGGAAGAAAGATTGAGATAAAATTAAATTAATGGGGGAGAATTTGGAAAAATATGGTCCAATCAAGACTATTGAATCCATTTTTATAACACCCAAAAATGATTGATCTTTCCTAAATGCAAGGGGTTTGAACATCCCTAAAAAAGGGTTGTTCATGAGTTGATTAACGTTAATTCTCTTGATGATATCTTTATTTAGGAGTCTAAGTTGGCAGTGGAAGGTATGTTCAACAAAGCTTCCAAGCTTTGGTGGAGAGGCCAATGTAAATGCATTGGGGCTCAAGGAAGTTTTGGAGGAATTGTTTGTCTTGGAGACCCAAACAATTTATCTACTCTTTGGTGGATTTCTAGGAGACATTATTTGACCATGGTTGACTTGATTTTTGACTATGGTGAAGTGTTCTTGCTTACCAATGTCTATGCCTCGATTGATTTGGCTTGTAAATCTTGTCTCTAGGATCATAATAGTAATGTGTAGTCCCTAGCTCTATTATTATTGTGTATTTTGTCCAGATATTTTAATGTTACTATCAGTTTGGAGGAAAAGAGGATGGGATTGAATAGGATTGGACCTTTCTCTATAGTTTTTAGAGATAATATTCTCTTGTTTAACTTGATAGATATAAATCCAAGCAATGGTTTTTTACCTGGAGTAATAGGTGATGTGGAGAGGGCTCTATCTCTAAGAGATTAAATGGGTTTTTAGCTTCTAGTTATTGGATTGGAAACAATTGGGTTATCAACTTAGAGATTATAGAGTGGAGGGGCTCTAATCATTGGCCTATCAAATTATTTGAGACTAGGAGGGGTGCTTCTAAGAACCCATCATTAAAATTCCAACTTATGTGGTTGTGTGAGCCTTCGCTGAAAGATCTTATGAAAGAGTGGTGGAGTAAAGGCCTGCTTGTGCATGATACTACTATGCATACCTTTTTCAAGAGACTCCAATATGTAAAGTATTAGCTTAAGACAATGAAAAAATAGTGCTTTGGGAATATTATTAGGAAAAAAATTATTTGTCTAGAATCGTCTGGATTCCATTACCAGATAGAACATGGATCATGGTCATTCCAAGGACCCCCTTGGAGAAGAATTTGAAGGAGTTAATGGAATGGGAGTTATAGGAGGAGATTTATTATCTCAAAGAGAGATAGAAATGCAACTTTCTTCTTTAACTCCATTAAAGCTAGAAGACATGGGAATTTGATCTCTTTAATTGTGTCTTCCCAGGGAGAGAATTTTTCTTCATTTTGAGATATATCATAGGAGGTAAATCAATATTATTCTTCTTTGCTCATAGAGGACTCTCTTGTTGTGGTTGTGGAAGAAAATCTTATCTTAGAGTGTATTCCATCAATTGTGTCTATTGAGGTGAGTGAGATGCTTAATAGCCCCATCTCTTTGAAGGAGCTATAGGAGATAGTTTTCAAGATAAAGAAAGGGAAGAATCCTCATTCAAATAGATTTTTGATATAATTCTTTTAGTAATTTTGGGATATTATCAAATTTTACCTTTTGGAGGTAGTGCAAGAATCACACAAAAGCAAACAGATGTTGAGAGCAATGAATTCTACCTTCCTAGTTCTTATTCCCAAGAGGGAAGGGCTAATTATGTAGATTTGTTTAGGCTAATTTCCCTATGTAATGTGGTGTATAAGATCATCTATGAGTTGATTACAGAGAGACTTAACCATGGTTGATCAAAGTTATTTTGGAAGAACAAGGGGGTTTTGTGGTAGGCATACAAATCCTAGATGGGGTGGTTATTTCCAATCATTATTGTTCAAAGAAGGGATCAAGGTGGCACAAATTATAAATTTACGGTAGATAGGGATTGTCTACATAAGACACTAAAATACAAAGTAGATCATGATAATTTTTAATTAGATATTAGAATTGATGAAAATTATCTTAATGATCTGTCAAGAAATTTTGATGAAAATATTTTCAATAGATTAAAGATAGTGCATATGGAATTTGATTTTGATGCAAATAAAATTATATTTGTGGGTATAGTCATGGAGATATATTAAGGAAATGTAATTGAGCATACAACATAATTTCTTTTAGACCACCTAATGCATGAAGAGAAATGGAGTTGATTCATGCATGGGTTAATAATCTTGATGTAAATTTGACAACATTGATTGATTGGCCGAGAATTGGTGCATATCATATCAATGAATATGTCACTTCAAGATTACTTGATATGTCATTCCCAACATTGTTACTTGATGGTAGATGTGATTGGTCAGAACCACGAATAAGGTGAGTGCATTTGCATGAATTTGTTAAGCATCTATTGCAGTAGAGGGATTATTATTTTGGTCAACATCCAGGATTTAGATATTTCATGATAAACATGATAATGATACACCATGAAAAAAATCATTTGCTGTATTTGTAAAAAAATAAGTGTTTGAGACATGCCAATCACCATCAATGAGTTGTGTGAGCATATGGAAAACATGTCACACTCCCATATAGCTGATAAGTTGATGTGTTTTGAAACAACATTGAGGGGTACAAAGCCATATTGGGCTAAATGTCATGCAAAATTGACTAACATGATTCATCAAATAGGCTCTCTTACAATATTCTTCACACTGAGTGCAACATATGTGTATTGGACTGATTAACATGCATTAATACTAGGAACATCACCAACTACTCCATGGGAGGCTCAAAATTGAATTTTTTTTTTTATTGTCTGTCCTCATTTAGTTGCACAATACATGCACATGAGACATTCAATATTCATAACATAAATATTGAAAAAAGGAATGGATTTTAAAGATTTCTGATCTCGATTCACATTTACCCTACATGTCAAATCAACTAAGATGCTAGTTACGACATTTCCATTAATCTCAACAAGAATGTATAATAAGGAAGGCTCCTTATTTAGTGGCACATTATGCAAGGTGAAAGTTATATCAGGTATTGCACACGCATTTTCAATAGGAGGGATACATGTGAATGAGACCATGTTCACGTACTCAGATGGAACTAGCTCAGAAGATTATATAACAAGAATTGTAGATAGTGACCTACCTATATTCTATTTTATTATGTCAAGGATTATTTCTAACTACATACCTAGGGGTCGTAGATTGGGTTGAAAAGATAAAAAACTCATGAAACAAAAATCTATGACATGCCTAAGACATGAGAGAAAGATTCCTAACACAAAGAAATGAAAAAAAAGGATGTTCATGTTGGGTTCACCAAAAATGCAGAGAAGGGGGATTCATACCCACAAGGCTCTAGGTCATGGGGCAGCCTAAGGGAACAAACTACCCTAAACTACCTCATACTTCTTAATGGATTAAGAAAGGAGAGAAATTTTGAAAAGGAAGGGAAAATAGGACTCTATTTCCCTTCAAATTATGATAGGTGTTTTATGGAATTAGGTGAACCGACTGTAAAGGTCTCGAACTACAAACTAGATAACTCTCTATCTGAGGATGATAGTGCAAGAGTCAGAATTCAACACACTCCACTAGAGTATCAAGGTGTATAAGAGTGAATTTGCACCCTATGTGAAATTCCCCTTTTTTCCTTTATCCACCTTAGAAAACCAAGTTCAGAGGCTTAATTCCACTTAAGCCCGTTGATGGCAGTCCACTTGGCACCTATTTTGTGTGTCGATGGGGGTGTTTCTGTTAGGGACCCCACATGACATGTAGACATCCATGTAGTACACTTACGTCCCTGACAAAATCCTATGGCTAAGCCAATAGAGGCGTTACTCTTCTTATTGGCAGTTAAGTTGTAATGCCTCCTTCGGTTGACCAGCTCGAATGTGGCCATTTTCTTCCCTCATTCTTCATATTCAGTCCTTCAACTTGCATTTAAGACCCTGCACAACTTCAACACAACTCTTCAACAGATCAAGCTGCCATTCTTGCACACTTCAAGCTTCCATACTCACACTTTTTCATCCATTTTCACTCACTCCAAGCATCCAAGCATTCAATTGTAGCAAAATCTCCACTTCGTCACTTCGGTAGAGCACATTTGGGACCACACCATTATAATAGAGACTTGAGTTCCTATCATTTCTCCCCCAAGTATCCTTCAATGCTCTTGGTGGAGGTGGTAAGCTTCCCTCTCCTCTCCTCTATCACTTGGTTGAGTAGCATAGTATTTTTTTGTAGTGTTTGTATTCTTGCTACTTTACTACTTCTTTATCTCATTTCCTTGGTTTTTCATGGAGGTGGAAACACCTAAATGGGGGTCTGACTGAGGCAGGCCCCTATACAACCACCCAACATTCTCCCTCTTGCTGTGTGTAGGTGTGTGAATTGCGAGGAAGATCAACTGGAAAACAAATTCCTTGGTGAGATCCTTCTTACCCTTCTTACTCTTGCTTATTTGCTTTACAATATTAGAGAATACTTTGTTTACTTCCTAGTGTCATTCTAGCCTTTTAGTTGAATAGCTAGGCCGCTATTCATTTTGGTGAGTTCAACCTTGTCTTTGTAGTTGTTTGACTGTATAGACTATAGTGTGCTTTAGAGACACCAGTTTGATGTGTTGTCATCTAGAGTCTGCGTTGACATCCTCAGGTAGAGAGCTCCTTGAGGTGTAGAGTTGGACCTAAAAACTGACTTGCCTAGCCCCAATCTTAAAAATTGGGATTGTAGAGTGGTTGTAGGATATCATAATCCTCATCATTCTCATCCTCATAACCCTAAACATTGCACTTAGTTGAGGTAAGTTAGGGCAGCCTCTCGCATCTTGACCCTCTGTGACCTGGGGTCTTACACATGGTGGTCCCCCTCTCTTACTTTTTTGGTGAACCTCATGAACCAACGTATGTTCATCCATTGGTGTTGGTAATTTAGTGATTGTTGTGACCTTGAGCATTGTGAAGGTTTATGAGAATCACAACCCAGTCCACAACTTCTAAGCATATTGTGAGGAGAAGTGTATGCCACCTCTTGATGGATAGAACGAAGGTCTCGCTTGGTCTATCTACGAGTCTTTTCTTTGGTCCCACCATTAGTTTTTCCACGTAGGAGTAGTTATCAAGGAATGAGATGGGGTTCGCTAATGAAACCGATCACATTCCCACTCCTCTTGCGTCTCCCATGCCACCATCAGTGGAAGAGCATGAGGTCATTCAAATCCCTATTGAATATGTGTCCGCCCTTACAAAAGGGTTGGGCGACCTTGAAAACCATTTGGAAAGAAATATGAAGATGGATAGAGCCACTCGAGTTGTTAGTGAATTAAAACATATGATGAATAAAGATCAAATAGGTGTGGATCTTCTATGAAGTCTCTTTGGTATTGCCGAAGCGTGCGCTCCTTTGAGCAACTCTAGGTTTTCACAAGGAGTCACCTTTGAAGAGAATGAAGGAAAATTAGGAGTATCAATGCCTCCCACCTCTATCTACATGGTTGATGTGGTCCCTTCCATTAGTATCCCTTTCATCCTTGAATGACCATAAACTATCAAGGTGAATAAGGTCCTATTGGGTTTTAGTTTTACCCCTTCTGTCACCTTCGATGGTGGAGGTCTTGGCGGAATAGGTGGTGGGGGCTTTGGTAGTGGTGGTGGATTTGGTAGCAGAGGTGTTGCTGGTGGAGGAAGTTCTAGCAGAGGTCATGGTGGTGGTTTTGGTGGAGGCCCTACTGGCGGAAATGGATCTAGTAGTGGCTCTGGAAGTCACACTACTCGAGGTTATGGAGGTGGACTTGGTGGTGGCTCTAGAGGAGGTTCCTCTCGCCCTCTCTCTTCTAACGGCCCCATTTTGAACACTTTGCTTCAAAATATGGGTATGATGCAGAGCTAGTTAGTGAGCCTTTCCCAAGCCTCTACCTAGCCTATCTTCCAACCTTTCTTCCAACATAGCCCATTTTCATTTTCCATCTTGAACACTCCCTTCCCTCAAGGAATGGAGATCCCTAAATTTGAGAAGTTTGGTGGTAAAGGAGATCTGAAGATGCATGTGTATTCCTTTAATTCCCTTTACATTGACTTCTTCCATCATGATGCCTTGATGGATAAGTTGTTCCCTCAATCCCTCAAAGACACAACACTCGAGTGGTACTATTCCTTGCCTAAGATTTCTATTTTCTCATTTGATCAACTTGTAAATTAGTTTCTTAGACAATTCCAAGAAAACATCGAGCCGAAGATGACCGTTTTTGGATCTTGTCGAGTGTAAGCAAGGAGACAATGAAAATATTACCAATTTCATAGTGCGCTATCAAGTGCTTCTTTCACAAATCTCATATTAGCTACCTGATTTTGACGTACAAAAGGTATTCATAGGGAAGTTACAAAGGCCTTGGCAAGAGAAGTTCGCCCTTATGAAATATCCTTCTTTTGTACATCTGTGTAGGGCTTTACGAGAGTACCAATAGACAGTTGCTTAGTTCAGGGGATCCTCCTCATGCTCCCATTCTGAAGGAAAGTCCATCGTATCAATCTCTAGTAAAGGTAAAGCCGTTGCGAATGTAGCAGCCACTATCAATGAAAATAGTCTCAAATGCAACTGAAAGTTCACAAATTTGTCAGAATCTTATACTTCTATCCTACAAAAGTTGTTGAAGGATAAGATCATAAATTTTCTGCCCCTTACGTTTGTTAAGGAACCTTTCCCTAATTGGTATGATGGGAGCACTTACTATCAATACCATTGTGTCAATAGACATGATACCAAACACTGTATGTGGTTGTGTCCTGAAATAAAAGACCACATCAAGGACAGTAGCATTCATCTCGATGGGAATAAACAGAACGCTAACAAACCAGTGGCAAAGGAAAACAATGAATTGTAGATATACACGAACCTATTTCCGTCACACTCTGCTAACATGATTGTTGATCCCATTGATTATGTTTCTCAACTTCAGGCCTATGTAAACATGGTCATGGTAACTTCCACTATTCCACCTGCACCCGGTTCACAGACTGTTACATTTACATCACAAGATTTTCTCTTGAACAACAAACCTTCACCTCTCTACATTCCCACTTGTGTCAATGGAAACATTGTGACATGAGTCTTAATTAACCCCATGAGCTGCATGAATATTATTACTAAAGAAACACTAGTATTAAATTGCTAAAAAAGGAAGGATATGAAGAAATGAAATCTACCATCCATACTCATGATGGTATGAGTCTCAAACCCTATGGCTTGATTACTTTGTCCATCTTGGTTGGACTTAGGACTGTTGACATGGTGCTCAATGTCATTTTGGAGTTGAACCTATTTAGAGTGAAGCTAGACATTCCCTAGTTAGCTTCCATGAATGGGATCACCTATGTTATCCACAAATGTTTGAAATTTTCCCACGAGGGTGTCATGTATGTAGTGCATGATACCGGATATCAACCTTTGGTATCTAATGGTGGATATTCCTTGGATCACTTTTGAACCTCCCCAGTCAGTCTGCTTCCTCCAAGAACAGACCTACTTTATAAGAACTATGTGAAGTATAAAACTGGAGGCAAAGGGGAACCAAAGCTAACCCTTCTTGGCACAGGAAAACCAGTTACCTCCTCTTCCCAAGAAGAGAAGAAGGAGCCCGTGCAGATGACTATTCCTTCTTCGAAATAGAAGGAGAAGTCCTCGTTGGTTCCCTCTCCTTCCCGCAAAGGAAAAGAGAAGGCTATACCATCTGCTCCCTCTTCCCTGAAGAAAGAGGAGAAGCCTATGACAACTCCCTCTCCTTCTCACAAAGGTAAAGAAAAAATGACCTTTTCCTAGACTATCTCATCCTCTCTCGTTTCTTGGGAAGAGTATTGGATGAGAAAACTTGGTGGCTACCCACTAAGTTTGATGATCCCTCCTTGGTATAGGCCCAATATTAGGATCATGGAAATCCCTAATGAATTCCCTGGACCATGGTACTATTTATACAGTAGAAAGAAAGGCTCTCATAGAGAATTCAATCCGCTACGTCCTACTGCTCCTACTTCTAAGGCAGTGAGCAGAAAGAGATCCACTATTGAGGCTCTCAAGCCAACTCCTCCTATTGCTCCTTAGCCTGCTCCCTTGCTCCCATATAGGAACCTATTCCTCCGCCTAAAATGGCTATAGTGGATGTTCCCATGGTTGAACAGGAACCTCCTGTCCCTTTGCAAACTCTGACTTCTAACTCCAAGATCCATAGAAACCACCTTGCATGTGAGCGCAAGCATTGGAAAAAGGATCTCCTAGCCAAGTAGGCCACCTCACAATAGGAGGAAGAAATGAACACGCCTACTTCAGGGCCTCTTGTAGTGTCTTCTTCCTCCTTTCCTTTTGCTTCCCTTCAGTCTGGTTCTATGCTGCTCTCAACTTTCATTGCGAGCTTGAATGCGACTAACCTTAAACAGGTACAGGTGCTTATCACTCCTTTGGTAGAGCCACCTTTGCTGATGTCTATTCTAGATATTCAACCCTTCCCAAGGCCCATGGATATGGTTAATTCTTCAGTTGTATCCACTATGGTTCTTTCCTCCTCTTCCTTTGCACCCCTAGCTTCGTTTGTGGGGAGTTCATCTCCTCCCACAAAGAAAGAGGTGGAGGCTGGTCATTCTTGCAACGAAGGATGTAAGAGGATCCAACCTTCTTCTTAAGGTGGTCCTATAATGACTTGTTCTATCACAAAACCAGTCCCAACTTCACCTGAGTTTTTCAACACTCCCGAGTCATTTAGTGAACCTAGTAATGAACCTTAGGCACAACCTACCTCATCTACTGAGAATAGGCATGGTGCTACTATGGGCTACATGTTTAATTATATGGATGAAGTCCCAAGCCTCTCGGCGATCTTCGAAAAATTGCTGACTTTGACTCCACAAGAGCTCGGTGGAGAGGACCTTGAGGGCCCCTCTTGCTTGGCCCTTGTTTTCAGAGGGATGGATGCTCCTCCTCTTAACATTCCACCCTTCCAGGCTTGTCCTCCTTCCCCTGGCGAGGATTTAGATTGGGAAGCAAATGACTTCTTGGCTAATCAGTGTTAGGAGAAGGCCCCTTTCTTGATCTTGCGTGTGTGTGTGTTTTGTGATGTGTTCCCCCGTACCCATGCTTTGTGTGCCTGGATGACCCTTGTCACTCCGGTTGGTGCTTGGATATAGGTGTGGTTTTTGTGTTGTAAACCTTCTTCTATTTGTATCATCATTCTTCCATGTTTGTGATTATTTTTGATAAATTGGGGACAATGCAAAGCGTTGGGGGCATTTAGGCTTCCCTTCCATGTTGACCCAATTTTTTATTTTTACTTTGTTTTCCATGCATTCTCCCTGATCTGGTTGGGGATTAATGATCTTTCACCTTGCATTGTGGTTACATATTATTATATGAGCTGGGACAGATCTAACCCTACTAAACCAAGCCCCCATGTGTCCTTTGTTTTTATTTTCCTTTTTTCTTTTGCTTTCCCTTTATCTTTCTCTTCTTTTCTTGAGTTGTCCATCCAATGTGTGACAATGCTCTCCTTTAACACTTTGATTTTCAAAAAATGAATTCATTGCCAATGAATCTTTTCTTGAAAAACTTCACAATAATTTTTCCTTAGAATCACATTCTCAACTTGGAACCCTAACGGAACGTGTTTCCTTCATCATGGGTTTGTAAAGAAAGGACTTGAATACCTTCCTCCAAAGTGGTAATTTCTTTTACTTCCCCTCACATGGGGGCATATCCTTTCAAATTCCTTGATGATGGATAACTCTAAGAAGAATGACTACTTTTGGATTGTGTGTCCCTTGAGTAGACCCCACTTCTTCCTCACAGCGGGTTCCTAAGGGACCTTTCTTTCAAAGCCTTTATGACGAATGGATCCTCTCACATCTAGCCTGGAGGTATCCCAACTAGGCTCATTACATTCACCCTTTTGTTTCTAGCTTGGGGAAAGCCTGACTAGACCTTACCTTTCAAACATCACGTCCCTTGAGTGGACCCATCTCATTTTGAAGGGTTCCCGAGGGATCCCTTTGAAAGTTTTATAGTTTGCATGACCAATCGCTTTTGACATATTCTATCTGCGGGTAGACATGTCACCACTTTTGACATGTTCTATATATGGGTAGACGTGTCACCGCTTTTGACATGTTATATCTATGAGTAGATGTGTCACCTCTTTTGGCATGTTCTACCTACGGGTAGACGTGTCACAACTTTTGACATGTTTTATCTATGGGTAGATGTGTTGCCACTTTTGACATGTTCTATCTATGGGTAGACGTGTCATTGATTCCTTACTCTACAGAGTCTACTTCCTTGGGGATTCCTCCATGCGAGAGATCTTGGGGATTACCTCTTAGTAAGTTTGTGGGCCTATAAAATGCTTTGTTCTTCCAACTTCATAGTTTTGAGCAGTTATGGATCCTTTCACTTCTCCTACACCTTCAGGTATGCTAGACTGAGTACTGCTTCCTTGAAAATTTAAGTATACTTTTCTAACCCTACTTTCTTCTTGATCTACTTTACTAAGCACTCATCAGTACTTGTGCTCACTAAAGTGGGGCAAAAATGTATAAGAGTGAATTTGCACCCTATGTGCAATTCCCCTTTTCACCTTTATCCACCTTAGAAAACCAAGTTTAGAGGCTTAATTCCACTTAAGCCTGCTGATGGAAATCCACTTGGTGCCTTTTTTGTGTGTCAATGGGGGAATTTCTATTGGGGATGCTTGCATGGCTCGCAGACATCCGCACAACGCACTTACATCCTTGGTAGATTCTGGTGGCTGAGCCAGCAGAGGCATTACTCTTCTTATTGGCAATGAAGTTGTAATGCCTCCTTCAATTGATCGACTTGAATATGGTTGTTTTCTTCCCTCATTCTTCATATTCAATCCTTCAACTTGCATTTAGGACCCTACACAACTTCAATACAACTCTTCAATAGATCAAGCTACCATTCTTGCACACTTCAATCTTCCATACTCACACTTTTGCATCCATTTTTACTCACTCCAAGCATCCAAGCATTCCATTGCAGCAAAAGCTCCACTTCGTCACTTTGATAAAAACACGTTTGGGACCACAACATTATAATAGAGGCTTGAGTTCCACTCATTTCTCCCCCAAGCAACCTTTAGTGCTCTTGGTGGAGGTGGTAAGATTCCCTTTCCTCTCCTCTATCACTTGGTTGAGTAGAATAGTACTATTTTGTAGTGTTTGTCTTCTTGTTACTTTATTGCTTCTTTATCTTGATTCCTTGGCTATCTGTGGAGGTGGAAACACCTAAATGGGGGTTTGACTGAGGCAAGCCACTATACATCCACCCAACATTCTCCCTCTTGTTGTGTGTAGTTGTGCATATTGCGAGGAAGATCAACTAGCAAACAAATTCCTTGGTGATATCCTTCTTACCCTTCTTACTCTTGTTGATTTTCTTTACAATATTAGAGAATACTTTATTTACTTGCTAGTGTCATTCTAGATTTCTAGCTGAGTAGCTAGGTCATTAGTCATTTTGGTGAGTTCAACCTTGTCTCTATAGTTGTCTGACCTTATGGACTACAATGTGCTTTAGAGATGCCAGTGCACTGCGCTGTCGTCCAGAGTCTGTGCTGACGTCCTTGGGCAAAGAGCTCCCTAAGGTGTAGAGTTGGACCTAAAAACTGACTCGCCTAGCCCCAATCTTAAAACTTGGGATTGTAGAGTGGTTGTAGGATGTCATAATCCTCATCATTCTCATCCTCATAACCCTAAACATTACACTTAGTTGAGGTAAGTTAGGGTAGCCTCTCGCATCTTGACCCTCCATGACCTAGGGTCTTGTACACGGTGGTCCCCCTCTCTTACACAAGGATGTACTGATGTCTTGTATAGATAGAGGGTCAGGAAACAACCAAAAAATCACCTAGTCTATTGACAACCTGATTTTGCTAGTTTTACAATTTGATAGAAAAGTAAACGAATGAAAAATATAAGAAGAATACTAGGAAATATTCACACGGAGAGAAGAAGAATTCCAAACTTACTCACGGTCTAGTTCTCTAGCTAGATCAAAGCAAATGAACCTCCACCTACACCTACATACACAGTAGCATGAAAAATGTTGGGGTTGTGTTTGGAAGTTGCCTTAGTCAATTCCCCATTTTGGTGTTCCCACCTCCATGTACAAACAATATGTAATGATATGGAGAAAAATGATAAAGGAGAGAATATAAATGACACAATATAGTAAAGAGCAATGACAACCTGGATGCTACTCTACAAGAATGATAATGCAAGTAAATGAAAAGACACAATATCACCTTCCCTTCTACAAGTGCTCAAGGATAATAGAGGAAGGAAACAAAAAATATCACCATGCCAAGGAGGCAGAGCTTTGTGAAACTACAATGGCAATGGATTTGGACCAAGAAGAAGTTATAGAGACACATATAGAGCTACTAGAATGGTGAAGAATGTTTCAAGAATGAAGAACTAGCTTGAGAGACTATGAGAATGAGTTAGAAAGTGATAGAATTGAGATAGAAATTGAGAAGAGTTAGCAAGAATGAAGTTCAAATGGATAAAATGGAGGCAAATAGTCATTTATCATTGGTCAAGATTGGACAGGGAATGTTACCTTCATAGGCAATTAGGAAGAGTAACATTTCTACAAATTCTAGATGTAGGAATCTTTGTCAGGATGGTAGCATGATACACAAATGTTCACACAGTGCATGCATGTTCCTAACAAAAATTCCCTTATCGATACAAAATGAAAATGACATGTGGCCAGAGCAAGATGAAAGTAGTATATTTTTCCATTATCGGACTTGTAAGGCTAAAGTGAAGGTAAATTAATGATAAATTTTCCTAGGTGCAAATTTATGCCATTACACAAGGATACTCCTTTATGTTTGTAGAGTCAAAGTCCATGCAATAGACACACCACCCTATTTCTTCATACCTTGGTGCATTGTGTTTTTTTTATATCAAAATAAAGATTTCTCTACATTATTTAGCCTAACCTAAAAGAAAAAGAAAAATCATATATCATATCTCATCACATATCCAATAAAATATCAAAAACCAAATAATCATAGATTTATTAGTACTTGAGTAATATCATCGTTATATGTCATTCTATTATATTTATTTAATCATCTATTCTTGTATTTTACTCATCATACTAACATTTCTATCTAATTATCATGACACATGACAAAATATGCATCACATCTTGCATCAATCGCCCACAATAGCATCTCACATCATCTATCATGCATGATCATCACATATATCATATCAAAATACCAAATAGAGAAACCATATAATATCATACATACTGCATCCTCAAATCATTAGCAAGCATCAATATACATCATCATTTTCATATCATAAAAGCATGAAACAACAAAAATGTGCATCCATAACCAATGCATACACCATATAAGCATCCATAACCAATGCATATATCATAGAAACATCCATAATCAATGAATCATCATAATATCATATCATATTCGTATTATATCATCTCATATATCATCAAAAAATGAAAGTGTCATGATACATCATCAAATGTGTGATACAATAATATACACCAAAAATACATGTACAAGATGCTCTTAAAAAATAATGAATGTATATACATCATAAAATTATCTACATAAAAAATGTTTGGACAACATATCTACATGGAACTTCCTTGCTCCTCTTGACTAGGAGGAGGCTAAGGAGGTGGGGACCCATTGGCTAATGTTGCTATTGATGTCCCTATCCCTATGACCCTTGAATCTACTATGAGGGCCTGCCCACAGATCCACCATCAAATCAGCTTGACCCACCTATTTTACTACTCCCCATAGAAAATATAGGCTACCTCTACTCCCATGGAATGAATGCCTAATAGAGGGTACAATAATAGGTAACCTCCTGAATAATGGACCACATCTATTGCATATGTTAGGTCATGGAGATCATGTTTCCCTATCAAATCTCTAGTTTCATCCTCTTGGATCTCTCAGTATCCCTCTCAACTAAGATCATGTTTGATACTTGTCGATGTGTAAGAATCATATCATATAAGTAGACATAAGGATCATCAAAAACCCTATGTGCCTCTCCAATAGGCTAAGTAGCTACGATATTTTCCCATGCCCAAACATGTAGCAGTGTGACACCCACAGATAGACTGGTAGCTACTCTATATGCTACTTGATGCATATCATGGTAAAGGTGCAGAAGGATGCAAGTTCTCCATAAAAACACAGTCCCATCTTGAATCATGCACTCAATGATGAAGCCCCATTCAATTGAGTAGCCTCTAGACCATCAATTAGGCATGATCTAACCCATAATAATTCCTTCTAGAACCAAGATAATGTCATCAACCATGCCAATGTAACGTCTCAATACAATCTATCCATCATCGATCCCTAGGTCATCATCTCCTAGTAGTCTCTCCAACACCTTTGTACCTTTGTCCAGTCATAGACTACTCTAATACCCTTAATAGGGATCCTCAAGATTCCCCAAACATCCTCTAAAGTGATGGTGACCTCACCTATGGGGAGTCTAAAAGTAGTAATCTTTGAGTGCCATTGCTCAATGAGGATATTCATCATGGCTCGGTGCATTCGAATCTCAAGCATGCATGCAATGTAAAAAATTCCAATCAATGATGGAAGTCTATCTCCACCTCAACCAAGAGAGCCATCGGATCTAGAATCCTCAGTATCCAGTCTCAAGAATAAATAAGATGTAGTACCACCTGCAAGCATAGTGCTCACGACATCAATTTATCAAATTTTTGATAAAAAGTTGTCTATCAATGGAAAAATCAAATGCTTCATTCGGTGATAGCCAAAAGTAGTCACATTTTCAAACATAACATTTCCCCAATTCAAATGTGATCACGTGTTCAAATAAATTGCTATATAATAGTCAAACATGACAGGCTATTGCAACCATGACATGTAACAAACATGATGTTTCACAAATGCAAACATGACACATCGAGTTTCATATTCATTGATCCTAGATTGACGTGTTTTCTTGCTTACATTTAGCTATGGAATTTAATGCCTAAAACTACATACAAAATTGAAATAATTGAATACATACCAGGGAGCCTAATCTTGCAAGCTATTGGAACTACCTAACTCGATTCACATGGTGTTAGCATGAGGTACAAGCACCATCTCATGAAGTTTTCTGAAAGGTATGAAGCTAAATTTGTTTTGAGAGCTCAATAATCTCTCAAAGAAAAGTGTAAAAATAAGCCTAAAATGAACCCAAATGCATATACATGACCCCCAAACCCTAGGGTTTCACCTTTCTAGCATATTTTTCATCCTTGGCTATCCATCTTGATCAATATCTAGGACCCCCAAGACTTAATGTTTTGTCCTCTTCTCTACGAAACTAGTCCTGCCATCTTGTCATGATCCTAATTCAAAAATTATTTTATTCGACCGATCTCTTGAGGGGGCAACCTACCATCTTTCTTTTGTTTGTTGGGCATAGTGGGGCATTAGGTAAATTTTTAATTTTTTTTGGAGCAACATTAGGTGTTTGAAACAACATAACAAGTAACAAGTACATTCTCTCAAACAAAGGCAAAATGTAGACACCTAAAATTGTTTGAATGTATCCCACATCTTGATTTCTCCTTTTAACATCATTTTCCTCTATTTCCTCATTTTAATTGAATAATTAACATTATTTTATTAATTTGTCATTTTCTTACTAATTTCCTATGATTAAATAATTTTGATTATTTAATAAATTCTAATTTTCTTCAATCCCACATGATTACATAATTTCCAATTATTTAGTTAAGTATCCTAATTCCCTCTTATCCTCAAAATTACATATTTGTAATATTATTTAATTCCCTAATTTTCCTCCAATCTTCCAACTTGCATAAAGAATATTCCTAATTTGAATTAAAAATATCTTCTTCCCTCCAATTCAAAATATTTTCAACCAATTTTCCATGAAAATAGGGATATTTGGGGTTCTCATGAAATGTTGTCCTTTTATCTTCTTGATTTCCTCTCATCCATTGATCTTCAAATTCTATCTCTACCGTTGATCAGAAATCCTAAAATCTATAAAACAACTATTTCATTTATGAAAATCATTCACTATGTGCTTGAATTCACATTCATTCATAATTTTCATGACCTTAGACATTCTTGAGCAATATTGAGCAATTTGAGCATCCTTTTGTGAATCAATCATTAATCTTAGATTTTGCAATCATGGGTTATGATTAATAGAGAAATCCACATACATTTGGAGCATAATCCCCAAATGGGATTGAAGGTTTTCATATTCTTTTAGGTTCAATTATCTTTGAATTATATTTTCATTACTTTTAATTGAATCTTTGAAGCATTTTTTACTAATTTTATTGAGTATGGGCTTTATATGACGAATATTTGATGGGTTCTTAGTGTTTTGTACTCTAATGTCTTGTATTATGCTTTTTGCAACTAACCCATATTTCCCCTATGGAACTATTGGTATTTGATTTTTAGGAAATTAAAGAACTGAATATAAATACAAGTCTTTTTCATCATTTGAAATCCTAGTTTAAGAGCTAGAAAATTCTAAGGAAATTAAGATCATAATTGAGCATCCTAAGAGTATTCAAGAGAAGAATTATAGAAACATTATTTTAGTCAAGCATCATGTTTTCATGTGAGTTTGTTTATGTTTTGTGTCCATTTGTTTTTTGAGTACTAGCACTTGTAGGACTTCAAATCAATCATCAATTTCTCCTTCAAAGTGATGAGTAGCCCTTGTGAACGTAGAAATACCAAGATAGGGTTTGAATTAGGCAATCCCCTATACAACACAACCCTTTCCCCTATTTTATGTGTGTAAGTTACAGATCTGAATTGAATTGAAGGAGGATTGAAGACCTAATTGCTCAATGAAGCATTTAAGTCCACAAGTCAACAAATTATGGAAAGTGAATTTTATCAATGATAGAAAAAGTTTTGACACCAAGTTCAGAGGAGTAGAACCTATAAATTAAGAGAAATAGGAGATTGAAATTGATTATGAGTATTTTCCTCTAGGTTTAGGGTGCCTAGCACCCTTGTCTAGCTATTTTAGGCTAGGATTTACATGCCAAGTAACACTATTTTTAGTATCCAATTAAGTGTTTGAGATCAATTTTATCCCATCCATTGTGATGTTGGAAAGAGTGTGGTTTAGGCCCTAGATGTAACACCCCGCTAAGGGACTCGGTGGATTAACACAAAAGACCTCCAACATCATGCCAATTTTTTTTAAAAATAAACTAAAGTGATACTAACTAATGCAACTCAACAAATTAACATGGATACCATCAGTACATTAATATCATATCATAATCACATGTTATGACCTAAAAGTAACATTAATCATAGCCCACTTACACACCTATCCACCATGGTCCCCTAACGTCACTACTACGACACATCTACACTAACTAAACCTATAGAAATAAATATGATACACTAAGAACACATCCAGTCAATTCCTTGAATGTAAATTAAATCTGCTACATCAAATTACATATGATAACATAACTTAATTATAATTAAACCTCATCTAACACTATACTAATATGAACCTAATCCTAGTCAACATCATGAAATAGGTACATAAAGATATATCACATCTACTACTAAATTAAGTTCATATGCATCATAAATACAACATTCCTACGTTAACCTTTCCATTACATAATAAGCGACAATAAATACATCTTCAAGATTACATCAATTCTTTTACATTTCCTTTACAAGAATGCTACAAGGTACAAGATTCATTCATTTGAGAGGTGCATATATATAAAATACATATTGGAAATTTTTTTATTAGAAATATCATCTGCACCATAAAACCAGCTTTGGAATGAAGTGGAAAGAAAGACTAAAAAATTCACAAAATGCGAAACATCAAAAAACTCCCTTAAAACCCTCTTTTTGACATACTCGATTATAGCCAAATGACAAAATGAGAAACCAAACAACCCGATCTTTTCTAGATCATGAAAAACATTAAAACCTCAATTAATTTAACCCTTTTCAAATTCCTATAAATATGAAATGCATAAATTAACAAAATCAAGAAAATCCTTACCTCAAATTCGAAGAACAATGATGAAATTGAAGTTGAAGCCCTGAAAAATCCTCCAAGCTTAAATCACCAATCAAGAACCATGATAAGAAGCCCAAAATATCCATTCAAACCAATAGCAATAAATTCTCATGAATTCACAACCAAAAATCCAAAGCCCCTTTTTCAAATCTCATCTCAAATCACTTGAATCTCATCAAAAACATAAAAATTCATCACAATTCTTTCAACTTTCAAAACCCCCAAATTGCAACAAATCTCACACCCAGAAAAAAATCCTCTTTCACAATATCCGAACTATTTCACCCCCTTCCCATTTCCACACACAACTCCCTATTAAAAAGGAAACCCTGAAAATGAGACTTCACTCCCACCAAGGTTTCAAAAATAAATAATTAATTAATTAATAAGTTCCAATTCCAAATTCTTTTTCAATCAAATAAACACTAATTAATTTTTAATTTTGTTTCTCAATAAAATAACTATTATTCAATAAACCACAATTAAATAATCAAATGGTCCTTTTTCCAAAATCAATAAACAATAACATAATGATAATTAATGTAACAATCAACTATAATGAACATAATGATATGCATATACTAACATAGCAACTAATTAATATTAACACTTAGCAATAGTAAATAATACCCTTACATATTAAATAATAATAATAATAATAATAATCCAATATCCCCTCGCACCAAAAATAATAACATACATGGTGACATTATAACACATAATAGTCTACGCACATTAACATAATACCTTATTGGTGCAAACCCATGACAATATTAAATCACCTCCTTCACACATATAATCATAATAATATTAATAACCAATATTCACTCACACCAAAGAATAACCATGGCAATATATATACATATATATAATAACATTAAATCACACTTTAACACCCACATGACAACTATAGTTATCATCAACATATCCAACCTAGAAGCTAACTTCACTTAAATAGGTCATAATCAGAGACTAAGCATATACCACAAAATAACTTCTTACTAAAAGGAGACATTCACATCAAAACATAAATAATGAGAATGAGCACAATAGTGACTAACCTGACTTACCAAAGGACTTAGAACTATTTGAACTGAATCCATATTCAAAGCTAGACATTGAAGTCACACGATCACATAACCCAATAGAAACATTCACACAAGTGCAACACTCCAACCGTATGGTATAGGAGATCAAGCATTGTCCCATGATAACCTAGAAAGGTGGTCACACATTGAATCAATTGTCCCTAATTGGGGACAATGGATAGGGTTAGGGTATAACTTGGGCCTAGATGTTATCTCCTCAACCACCATTGAGATTAGAGGCATGCTCAGACCTGCTAATTCAGGTAAAGACATAGCCGAGTACCTATTAATTCAACCTACAAGTTAGAGAACATGTGCATAATAGTCGAAGTACTAGGAAAGGAACTCTAGCAATTGTATCTCATTCTCGTATATCTCCCATACATCTAATGGTATGATTCCACTCTTTCCTCCTAACCTAAAAAAAATCTATTTCATCACCAAACTATCTAAATAAATCTCTACATAGAAATAATAACATGACAATAGACATCATACTCACTAAAGCACTAATAGAAGTTCATGTCCCATCTGCAACCACAACACTTGAACACAAGTCAGTACATTTTCATTACAATAAAGATGATCATAATCAAAATCATAATGGCATGTCAACACAATAATAATATATTAGAATTGAGTGAAAACCCCAAAGGTAACCAAAGCACTCCTATCACAACAATATTTCCATAGCATGCATCTTGGTAATGGTCAATTTTGAACACACACGCCCATCATAATAAACCTATCCTTAAACATATATAATAAGTCCTATCCTAAGCTTCACACATAGTCCCTAAATTCATAATATACAACATCAATTTCTTAACATCATTAGCACATACCTTTAAATATCCCTATTATTTTACCTTCATCTCCAAGTTCCAAATCCAATCTACCTACACATCCATGGTGAGAATGGAGGGGCACTACATCCTCCCCCCCTCAAACTTGAATTACTCCTAGAATTCACAAACTAGGGTGGAAACAAAACACATTAGTACTACAAGTTTCTATTACCAACATCAAAGCTGATTCATTACATCAAAATAATATACACTAGTTTTTCCTAAGAAAATAATTCATCTCACAAGGATATATACTTATATAGTCCATTTCAAACATGACCTAACCTTTTAGTTTTCAATGTCACATTAATAACACAATGGAGACTTGCATTTCATAAATGATTCCATAGTACATAAACCACTCAAAATCCTTACATATTAGCTTTAACACCCATCAGTTTCTTTTAGGACAAAGAAAATATTACACCCTTTTAATCCTAACTAGCAAAATTTCTCATAATAGAAAAATATAAAAGTGTTCAATTTCAAATGCATTACCATTTCACTTTCTTTACCCTTAAATTATAATTCCTCTTCCAATACACTGTTAAGCAATCAATACATTAGAATGTTACACTTCCATAAAACACAACATAATTATACACACAAACCACACATTTTTCATTACATATCCATCATTTACAAACAAGACAATCCACTTTATTCATTTTACAACACTAAATCTCATAACATATTCAACAAAAGATCATGATTTTACACCTTTTTAGAAGCATGTAAACACAATTTATCATTTCATAAGTACTATATTACTGATTTAACATGCATTCTTCACATACTGAAAAATTCACATCACCGTGAATCACATCAGAAGGCTACACAAGGGTCCATATGGACACTAAGAAGCAACATACTAATCCATGAGCCAAGAGATCTCACATAATCCATGCCTCACACTCAGTGGCTTGATGGTGTTAGGCCACACACACATGGTGATACCATTCAAACAAGACCACAATGACCTATCTCTTGTTGTATATGGCGGTTAGCCTCCAAGAGATAGTCATCACACATAGGTGGGTAGTGGGTCCTAGGTATGTAACAACCACACATACCCCCATCCTCAAGGTTCCCTGCATCTGATTCCTTGTATACACTCACCAAGTCCACCTCATAAATCCTTGGAGAGGAATCACAATACAACACATGGCCGACATCGAAAATAATAAGGATAAACTAGTTTAGCCACCAAAGTCATAAATAAATATCAAATAAAGATTCAATTTCAGCAATAAAGCAAGAAATGCGTGCAATAATTTCAACACTAAATCAAGTGTGACCATGAGGGCTACATGTAAATAAGATCACAAGGTGTGGCTAAACCATCACAATCAAAGATAACCAAAATTTCAGCCTTCATAGTTAATAGAAAATTATCAATACCATAAAGGAAATACATAATCTTTGAAATTGCATTGTACAACACTGTGTGACTAGATAATAGCGACCAAATGAGGAAGGATGGAACAACATCAGGCAATAGTAGTAACTCTCATGTGGTGTAGAGTGAGCATGCCATCCACATGACTTAGAGTGTACTCCTTGGCTACACCTTGCATCACGTCATCATGCAGCATGGACTAGCGAAGTGGCCCATGCACTCCTTGGCTAATCGCATGGGATGTACACCTCGACCACATCCTGCATCACATCTCAATGTGAGATGGTCATACACTAGCCGAAGAAGGCATGTACTGGTCATATGCCGCATGGCAGTGTGTTTGTGGCTCCGCGGAAGTAGGCATGCATAGAACACACCCCACATAGTGATACTTCATGGAGAAGGAACATGTAGGTACTCGTTGTAGTTAGAGGTATACATGGATAGGACATAGCCATATGCTAACCAACCCAAACTATCAAAAGAAAACATGAGTATCCCTCTACAATTTTATGAGGTCCCATTACACTCATCACACAAGTAGGCTATCATAACACAATCTCATAGTGCACCTTCACATGTCTATGCACATGGAATTATGTCCTTGAGCCTAGCTCGATACCATCAAAAACATGACACCATCACCAATACTGTGTTGAAACATTAGTGGAGTGTTGCATTGTACCTATTGCATCATGTTGGAACATGTGCAGATACAAAATCCATCTCAGCATGGGTAACAAACCTCCCTCCACATGTTGGACCTCAAAATATACATATACATGCGGTGCATGGTCTCATTTGGGTTGTCCATGCAAGTCCCTCTCACCCTAGAACCTAGCCCCCAAGTGGCAACACATGTCATCACATAGTTCTAGTTGGGTTATCCATGTAGGTCCCTCTCACCCTAAACCCTGACCCCCAACTGATGACTCATGTGGAATATCATACCTTTCATGAAGACAAGGTAAATGATCATCCAAGAAATACCATTAATATGCTCAAGAACTGTGGGGATTATGCTAGCACATATGGATCAAGTACCCTGATCCATCATAAGGGGAAGTAATGAGTAATTTTCCTCGGGATCAGTTGAGCTGATACCACTATGTGCCATAATATGCATTCCTTGCACACCCCACCCAAGGGACTTTGTGGTTGCTACTACCCCTTCATGAATTGAGGGACTAGAGAACCAAAAGAAAAGAATCTATGAAACTATCTTTTAGCTACTCTTATATATAAATTTCAACCACATGTGGGTTGGCCCTCAATCAAGTAACAAACATACAAGCACACATAATGGTATGGTTAATCCCACACCAAAAAAATACAACATATTCCCCATGGATGGGTACACAATATCACCATCCCATGGGAACACAAAGCAAGTATAGGGTATTCACAACACTCAACCAATGCACAATTAATGGTTTCTCACGTTTATAGGGGGTACAATTACATACACAATTCCATTACTTTTCAAAAGATCACATACCATAAGTACATTTACTTCCATAACCAATGTGATTCATATCATTACATATTATCCATAACCCTTTTTTAGTTTTTCTTTCACTCTACTCTTTTCCATAAATCACCTGATGCTAAATGTCAATGTCATGATCATTGTGATTACTTAACAACTCCTCCTAACAAATTCACATTCACTTTTATTCATTTGGTATATCATTCTATCCTCATAAAATATGCATATGCCAACTAACTTTTCTTCCACACAATAAGAATTTTACATAAGCACTATGGATATTCTAAATGCATCCAAGAATCATTGATACTTTCACATCAACATTCATGCATCTAGTGTTCAAAAAATTCTACACAAGTTCCATATTCACAAAAGAATAATAATGATCCTCTACTTAACTCTTACTACTTCATGCAGGTCTTTCCTAACCACAAACAACTCTTACTTCATCAAAGATTATATAAATTTTCATAGAACAAGAGGATTCAAATATTTGTTTCCAAACATAATCCCATATTCTCTCAAACTTTATCCCAAGCTAGTACAAGCAACACTAAATCCTTACACCATGATTATGCCTACTCAAACATCCCCATCCCATACCTAATCTTAATTGCTTCACATGTTACCCCCTCATAACAATTCAACATGCAAGACATCCAATGCATAAATCTTTTCTATTTATTCAATAGTATGGAAAGAGAAAGAAATTACATCATAGGTTTCAGCTACACATAGCAAACAATATGTTCAAATACCAATATAGTTATCATAATTTCTCAAAATAGAAACCTAGTTCTATTCACTAGCATCACTATTTATTCCACAAAAGTAGCCCTTTCCAATAAAAACATATCACATCATGTAATGCAAAACTTAATCACAAAAATTTACTTCCAAATGTATAGATTCAATACCTAGCAACTACACTCAGTCTCATTCATAATCTATCTTTTATGCATAAGCCAAAAGTAAGGAGTGCAATTTTAGGAGAACATAAGATCCGAAACTCAAGTAATTTTAGACATAATTTCTTTGATTCACAGTCAAGGTTTAAGCATACAATTTTAAGGCCTAAATGATTTTTTATTATATTGTGGTTTGAGGCTAATTCTCTTTATTAACTATATGTGGGTTAAGAGAAAGAGGAAACAAGATAATTTAATTTGATGTAAGAAACTTGCAAACAAAACCTATCTAATCAAAGCATCTATATAAAGGAAAATTAAGTCACACTTTCTACCCAAATCTTAACTACCACCCACATGAAGGTTTTCCATTATACCACCTTGCATATAATATAAAAATCATGAAAAGACTAACCAATAATTCATTTATTAACTATCTACATTCTTTTCCTTAGTCTAATCAAACAACCCCTTTTCCATGCAACATATTCTTATCATTATGAAAATGCATTGAACCACATATGGATGTAGACACTGCTACCAACTAGGAACACACATGAAGGGATGACACACTCAAGCCAGGAATTTCTTTTAAAACCACATAACATACATTCCCACTTGCAAAAAACCACATAAGTAACCTAATTGCACAAAATAACATCTTATCCTAATGCACATTTAGTCAATCAAAATAAATACACATGCTAACTTTGTTAGCAATTAATCTAAACCCACACATGCATTCCAAAACTAAATTTACACTTTTAAGGAACTGGAAGTCATGGAAATGAATCAAGGCCACACAAGGAGAATCAACAATTACATGCATCCAAAGGATCACACACAATAGGAGAATACAAAAGGTGTCTGATCATCTATCAAACATATCAAGTTGGGTGTTTAGATTAAAAAATGGTATCTAACAAAAGGGTCCCTAGTACCTGCAACCTGCAACACACAAAATAGTCATGCATATACATATACATTTAATCAAGCACACCGTGAAAGGGAGTCGTAGCATCATAGGGTACTCACAAGTGAGTGATGTGACTACTCCCTTCACCCAAACACATCAGTAAGAACATCACCAACACATATAACAATTAGTTTCATAGTCCATAAATTCATAATATACAACATCAACTGCTTAACATCATTAACACATACCTTTAAGTATCCCTAATATTTTACCTTCATCTTCAAGTTCCAAAGCCAAACTACTTGCACATCCACAGTGAGAATGGAGGGGCACTACATCCTCCCCCCTTAAAACTTGACTTACTCCTATAAGTCACACACTAGGGTGGAAACATAACACATTAGTACTGCAAATTTCTATTACCAACATCAAAGCTAATTCATTACATCAAAATAATATACACTAGTTTTTCCTATGAAAATAATTCATCTCACAAGGATATATACTTATATAGTCCATTTCAAACATGACCTATCCCTTTAGTTTTCAATGTCACAATAGTAACACAATCAATACTTGCATTTCAAAATGATTCTATAGTACATAAACCACTCAAAATCCTTACATATTAGCATTAACAACCATCAATTTCTTCTAGGACAAAGAAAACATTGCATCCTTTTAATCCTAAAGAGCAAAATTTCTCATAAAATTATTCAATTTCAAATGCATTACCATTTCATTTTCTTTACCCTTAAATTACAATTCCCCTTCCAATACACTGTTAAGAAATCAATACATCAGAATGCTACACTTCCATAAAAAACAACATAATTATATAGACTGTTACCAAATTTTTGCCTCGACTCAATTGGTGAAGCCGGTTGAATGTTATTTATCATAAGGTGGAATTGCACTTAAGTTCAAATGTTGTTTCACATCATTATTATGCATTGAGTAATAGTTATGCACAATTTTAAAGAGGAGGTAGAGTTTTCAAAATGCCATTCAGATGTTGCAGAATTAAAAGAAATACAGAATTGGACCAAATGAGCAAATAGCATTTCAGATGCTTTATTTTATTTCATGAAAGAACTCATATTTACAAGGCTTCTTTTGATTTCAAGAATCAGGTATTACAACATTTGCATTTAAATGCATTTTTCTTTTCAAACGAAAAGAAAATAATTGAAATCAACGATCCACACAAGCTGTGGATATAACTATGACTGTTACAATACATTTCTAATAGCACATTGCACTACTGAAGATGCAGAAAGGAAAACACATAAGTGACAACATAATCATCATTGCTTGATTATCGACGTTCGATGTCGAATGGTACACCTATGCCTTCTCGAGCTCCGTCGACCTGTAAGAGAAAGAAGGGGTGTCAGTGGCTCTGATTATGAAGTAACCTATATGAGGCACCCGCAATAGTACAACCTACTATTAACCATGCATTGAAACAATCAATCAAGTGTAGTACGAAAGAAATGAGCTGAAGGAGAAATAACAATATCATGATCATCATGTTCTGTTTTTATGCTAACATTGTTTGTTTCCTTGTGCAGGTATAGGTGAAGTCATGAAGCTAAACATTATTCGAAGACCAAGCATGTGGAGAAAAATGGGCTCCCACAAGGGTAGAGCTCGACATGCTACCCTATTCATTAAATGGGATGATTTAAAGATACATTATCATATTCATCAAATAAAATGAGAACGATTGAAAGAGTAAAACAGAGTTATTCATCAAGCAACGAAACCAACTGTTCATTCATAACAATCAGGGTTGTTTTCTGAAGGCTATAGGTAAACAGTGAGTTTAGTTCACTAAATGAATTTAGCTAAGTACATTTACATCAGATATTGCTGCATAGTTCATGTTCTGTGTCTGATCATAATCATATGTCATGCAAGTTTCAATTCATCAATTCTTTCTCTTTACAGTCAAGGGTAGTGAACATGCATACATTATGCCTTAATGTTTTGTTTTAACTTTTATCACAAAAGAGAACAGATTTTGAAAGCAGTTTGATAAGTAGAACATAAAAATGCATGAAGAGTACCATGTTACAGCTGAGTACGAACACAAAAAGTGCATTCAAGGGTTAAATGAATCATTAGTTACTGTTGGCTAGTGAAATCAAATACAACATTATGAGTGTAATAACAAAGTGATCATCCCAGAACCATAAGGAAGGAACAAACAGCTCATTCCGGCTAGAAGAATGTTTCAAGTAGAACCATGTATCAGTGTTTGGTGAAAGACAACAATCATGTGCATTATTCATTCAAAATACATCTGCAAGGGAGTATAGGTATCAGACTGATAAGTGTGCATAGTTTTGATAAGAATTTGAACACATAAAAGTCATTTTCATGAATGAACAAATTATACAGTGAGTTAGCAATCCACAGGGTCAAGTTTAAAAAAAAAAATTGTGTGCAAAAAGAGTTCAGTGTCGATGGCCTGGAGGATAAGTGTAAACGAGAAACCAGAGGTTTTCAATGCAATTCAAATAGAATGTGTGTATTCAGAATTATTATATGCTCAGTTTAACAGAATTTCTACAATATTTCCATGAAAAAAGCTAAAGAAGGTAGAATACCATGTGAATCAGGCCGATTTACACACACAGTTTATTGTTCTTTCTTGTTTTCACAGTGGTTTCTTAGATTTACATATGGAATTCACAATTTTTAGAAAATATATGGAACTCTAAATAAATGCAGTATCTCCTCACTGCTGTGTGTTTACCCATTGTGGGTTTTGGGTCAAGTGTGCAGACTTTCAACATTTCTAGTTTCCCCCTTTTGAGTGTGCTTTCTCAGAATAGCAGGTTAGGTATTTTATCATATGGGAGTTTTTCATACAAATGCGCAGTTTCTTTTAGGAAACAAATATTCATATGAGGCAGATTGAAAGTTCAGAGTAATGAAATAAAAGTCCAAATTTCGCTTGACTACACAAGATTTCTCCACAAAGCCATCATGGGGCTTCAAAAAATAATCCTTCAAAGTAAAGAGCCAACCTTAATGGGCCGAGTTTATAAACTGAATGCAAAATGATTATATGATACCCACATTTGAATCAAGCTTCAAAATATAGAGAATGCAATTACAACGATAACCCACATGAATTTTTGCATAAAGTTTTGTATGAAACAGTAAGAAGACATTTAAATGTGAGTTCCCTGTGATGAATCAAGCTTCAAAATCGAGGAAATGCAGCTCTCATTCATTTTTCTCAATACCCACGAAGGGATTCATTATCAAATATGCATGAAGGAAAATTTCTTGTTGTGGGACGAGCCCAAAACTTCAAATAATGTTTTCTATAACATACATTTTCCGCGGCCTGAACATGGCTAGAAACTCATACGTAAAGATTCTTTTAGTCTCTAAGAATGAAGTAGCTAGAGGTGGCTTACCAGTTCATGATTGTGGAGAGTGCATGTAGCTGCGTCCAAGAGAACTACATGGAGTTTCCATTGGCCCAGAGTCAAGCTCTCAAACTGGTGCTCGAGCTTTAAAGGAAAATGAACATAGAGAATAAACACAGAAGATAAAAGGCAGGGGTATTAGAGCGTGAATAGCCATGGCTTTAAGCCATAATGAATAGAATGAGAAGCCATGAAAAACTATGACAGGAAGTTACCTCATGCACAATAGACAAAGCAAAAATGCAAGGCGAGCTCTCTCATAGAGCCTTCAATTGAACGTGAGCTCATATCGGCCAAGGTAAAGTAAAGTGTAAAGCGAAGTCAGAGGAGAGCATGACAGGCCGCGGCCTTAAGTCTTCTGTTTTTCTAGAATGAAGGAAAAAGAATCTTTAATACAAAGCAAAATAAAGCTTACCCACTGAAGCTCGACCACTGAAGAGCATGGAGATGATTTCCAAGGCACATGAGCTCGAGCTTGACAGAGTCATGGCGGCAGTAGAGGTTCTTTCTTTCAAGTTGAGGAGTGAAAAATGAGTGATCATTAGGGTTTGATTATGTTTTGACCGAAACCCTAATTTGAGCATTATGATGTTCCAGAATATTCAATCAAAACACATGTGGTGAATTTCAATGGAGGCCGAAATTCACAATGCTTTCCTTGCGATTTATTAAATCTAAGTCCAAATGTATATGATGGAGGCCGGATTCCTAAGTTAGTCTATGGGTTAGGTCTTGGAGATTTATTTCCCATGCCTTGGTAAAATATTAAGTGGTGAAATATGATAAAATTGATGGATATCTTGTGATCTGAGATTAGGTTTCGATGCCCTATGACTAAGGGTCAATTTTTCTTTAGGGTTTTTATTTTTTATTGATTTTGAAGAAATTAATTATGGAGTTGATAAGAATATGGTATTATGTAATGTTTTTATTTTATGATTTTGTGATAAAATTAGAATATTGTAATGGAGGGATAAGGATATTTTCTTTTCTGCAAAAGATTCTAAATCTTTAATTGCAAAAAATAGATAAATTGTGCAAATCTGCATCTTGTAAAGCATAATCATAAAGCGATATTCTATAAATTGCTTTGTGTTTTCTTGCTATTTTTAGCAGATCTTTTATTGGCTTTTCCTCTTGGTCAGATTTGAGACTGATCTTGGAGAGATAAGGTGTTTTTTGAGCTTTTAAAGCAAGATTAGCCTATTTTTAGAGGCTTGACTGTATAATCATAAAAGCAGTGTGTTTTTTTCTACTTTTAGGCAGTTTGAAGCCTTTTTTCCTTGAGCTTTTTCTAAGCTCGGATTAGGGTTTCTAAAGAGCTAGGTTTTGATAGACTTAGTTTTTTAGCTCTCCTCTATCAGCAGTTCAGATCAGAGTTCCTGCTCTTATGCATTTTTGAGCTTGTGAACATTGTACTCATTTTTGACAGATTGACACTCTTTCAGTTCCAATAATACAACATAGTTCTTCTTTCCACTTTCTTGTCTCAAGACTGGTAACAATAGTTTGATATTTTTTATATTCAAGTTTGAACCTTAATGTCCTGTCTTTATGAGTTCTTTTGCACAATTTTTCATGTTTTCAAGTTATATGTTGTATTCGAAGTTTTGAATCTTCATATGAATTAATGATGAAATCATGTATTGGTGAGATTGTAGGAATCATTGTAGTGAAGGGATTGTTGTGAGTGGAAGGTTTCAATTTTTCTGTCGGAGGTTTTAGTCAATCATCAGTTAGATTCAAATTTATTTTCAGTTCATCTTTTATCCCTTTTCCCTTGGAGTTTTAGAATAGGATTCATCATTCAGAGAACCAGCTCGCTCTGGAGATTCCTTCTTCATTCAGATCACCCACATCTGAAGAAGGTTTCCATGTTTCAGTAGTTTGCTAAATATTATATTCAGCAGGGTGCAAAACTATTGATAACATAGAAAAAGCACACATTTTTCATTAAATATCCATCATTTACAATCAAGAAATTCCACTTTATTCATTATACTACACTAAATATCAACACAAGATCATGATTTTACACCTTTTTAGAATCATGGAAACACAATTTATCATTTCATAAGTACTATATTAATGAATTAACATACAATCTTCACATACACACACAAATTCACATAATCGGAAATCACATCACAAGGCTACACAAGGGTCCATAATACATCCCAAATAGAAAGAATATTGGTGCATTATGCACTACACCATGGGTCCTATCCTTTCCACCGGTCTTTTGCACCATTGGAAAAACATCACCAAAGGATAAGTCTAAGGTCATTAGGAAAGGATGAAAAAAAGGAAAAACATAATCTCAAGAGTACAAGCAACTAGGACAACATAATGGGTTCATAAGAAACTGGGGTGCCCAATGTTAGAAACTTGGGCTCTAGTACCAGTTGTAATACCCTCGCTAAGGAACCCTAGAGGACAACACTAACTATGACAATTTAATGGAATATTTTATTTTTTAAAGCAACAATAGAATGCATAACATAACATGGTAAATATTCCTAAGTCCTCTAAGGTTCCTCGACTATGCTACTTGCAAGCTAGCAATAAAGATTGCAAGAACAAAGGTTACATGGACAATCTAACATTCAAGGTTCATTTTAAAACAACACATCAACATATAATCAACAACAATGATTGTATCTAGCTAACTAACATATGCAAGATGCATTACTTTGTAGTACTCATTACAATAAGATTTCATCAATAATTGTTACATCATTACAATAATTACAACAATGTTTCCCCTAATACATATCAAGAGAATACATCAGATTGCAATCCATTACACAATTACATAAAAGGTTTCCTTCTTGAATTGGAACAAGAATTGGAGTAGGAACTAGAGTCCACAACACCATAAACAATCTCCACGCACACAAACATGCAACAAGAATACCCAATGGAGGAAAAAGCACCAACCTCTTGACCATGTGGAACCTTGAGGTCCACCCCCTGTGCTAGGAGATAACACAAGGTCCCACATCATACAAATAGTCAGGAAAGCAACAGGCTGGCACAAACAAGGGCGTACATGGATCCCAACACAACATTGTTAACAACATCAACATCATTTACAACACTTACTTCACTTCCAAAGGCACTCACACAACAAAAAGAGAAAATAAAACTAGGGAATGCTAGACTGCAAAAGGGAAGAGTGTCATCACATAGATTGATATGGGTTGTCCTGGTAGATCTTCTTAGGCCCCGACCCCTATCTTGGGTTGTCCTGGCAGCCTCTCCTAATTCCTTAACCCCATACAAAATCATGTGGAACCAACATACCTTTCATGAGGACAAGGCAGATGGTCTTTCCATTCCAGGCCTTCCCATCTCATCTCAAGCCTAAATGAGCACTTGAGCCATGAGTGAGATATATCATTATCTTGTTTAATGTGAATTCTACCCATCCCCCTAATTCATTATTAATGTTATCACTGGATTAAGAAACCCTCCAATGGGTTGTCTTGGGCACCACTTTGGGTTCCAACCCCCATTGAGAGCCACTCCCTCTACTTGCAACTAGTAAACCTTACACATCAAGCAAGGAATTTACCATCTTGCACACATATCACATTCACATGAATCCAACCACATAGCAAGGAATTTACCATCTTGCACATTTATCACAATCACATGAACACCGATCAGGACAACACGAACCCATGTCCCAACCCATAGCCATAATTCAACCATTATGAACAGGTAGTACAACACTTTGGGTTTGAATTTCACACAATATACATATGCATACCCTTCAACATAATATTATCACAAAATCCCATGATTCCAAACATAGACAGGAGGGCATCACCCTTAGGGTTTGTGTTCAAACAATGCACATGACCAATAACATAGCCAAACCACTTCATAGTTGAACAAACATAAGGACCACACATACAAATATATATCCCTTCCTAGGCCTCTAGAAACCACATGCTAAACACACTCCCCATTGGCACATAAACTTGAAAATTATTTACATATGACATCAAACATAAACAAACACATAATCCATTAATCAAGACATATTGTCTAATACAACAATTAATCATAACATTATAACCATAAAGTTATTTCCTTAAATAAGGCTTTACTTTCACTTCCTTACCACTCACTTTACTTAACCACTTAGTGCAATTAAAAGGATTCTTTACTACAAATAACATATATATTTAAAAATAACTATATCGCTAATAGAACAACCATTTCTATTGAACTAGTTAACAGGAACCCAAATATTTAAATTTGCAACTTTAATATACTACTATAATATCAAAATTCCCATAGCAACTCGATTAATCAACTATTAAATAATTATATAAAAATGACTAACATTCACTTACTAATTAACTAACATAGAGTAATCTAGATCCTTTATCATCTAATCAGAACATTTAAACTAAATAACCTTTTTCTAATATTCTTCCCTCACTTAATATTAACATTCCCTAAGATTATAACTACATTCACAACTTATCTAATTTACTTTATCATTTTATCTTTAAGTAAGCAGGAATGTGTACATATAATTTCACTTATCTAATTTAAAGAACCATAACTCTGAAAATCAGTTCACCCTATTTAAATGCCCAATTACACTTATCTATAATAGATTAACTAATCATTTTAACCACACTATTCAATTAGAAATCTTTTATTTCTTTACTTTATTAACTATGTATATTTAAAAGAAACTATATAAATATTTAATATGAAAGCCTACTTATTCATAAATTCTAAATAAAAGAAACTATCTTTGTTTATATATATGTATGGGCTATTCCATTCAAGCAATAAGTCATTAAATGTTACAATTAAACTAATCTTAATGAGGGATAAAAAGTTAATTTCGAGATAAGGAATATTACTATTTCAAGAGTTACTGAGGCCTTTTGATAAATTATTAGATCAATATAATTAAATTAAATATAGTTCACTTAAGTAATACTTTTTGCATTTACTTATTGACTAGAAGTAATGGAGCACCAAAACTATAGTGAACTGAAGTAATAACACATTATAAACGACTCCCAACAACTGAAAGTTAGAATACGCAACTGATTCCTGCTCAATCATAATACAACATAACAATGACTAAGATCCAAAGCTTAGAATATGCATTTGATTCCTACTAAGATGCTATACAAAATTAGCTTTGAGACCTATCCTCCAAACATAAAATGAACCAAAAGGCTAATCTCTAAAAATGAGAACAATGCACACGTAGATGAAGGAGTGAAATAGCAAGTTAATATTTAAAACACAAGGTGACTTTATCCAAGATAAAATTCCTCGAGACATGAAAATATTTATCATATATATGCATATACATAAAAGAGACATTCTTTCTATTTCAGAAATCAATGGTTGCACTATGAGATAACTTACAACAGAACCCTAATTGTATATTTCCTTTGTAACATGAAACCAGACACATACCACTAAGCATACAAGATACCCGTTCCATTCATGTCTCACTGTATGGGGAAGATGTTACAACAATTTGACACCACAGTAATGCTACAAGACTTCACAGGCTCGATAAGGGCCTAGCCAATACAAGGAAAAATGAGGAAACAACATGCAAGGCAAGAAATGATGGATTTCATTGATGAAACCAAGGGAAAGAAACAACTCATTTAGCAACATGGTACTAAATACTTACTCTTTCCTATGATAATATTTCTAATAATATCACATAGTTGTTTTAAGTATAGATTGCAAGTATCAGAATTAATAAGGAAAGGATTTATCAGTATAGAAAGCGATATGATGATCAGTTGCATTATAGAATGGATTAGAGACCTGTTCAATATCTCCGACCATGACTTAAGTCTCTCAATTATAAGAAAACACAATCCCAGATTCACATCATAACTAGTTCAAAACTAGTGAAAACAACATTAAAGAGACAAAGGTATCAAACATGACTTCAAGAAATACAATGTGGGGTGAGAAAATAAATAACATCGCCAAATCAGAAGAAAAAGAAGGAAGTCTCAAGTAGAACTTACACTAATATTGACCTGTGTGATTATACATTACTTATCATCTATGCCAACATGCCAGACTAAGAAAACTAAATCCTATATGTTAGTTTTGGTAGCTTGGACAACTATTCGTCCATTGTCCATGAATTAGCAAATAGTTGTTTTTCTGGAGACTTTGCTTAGAGTGAAGACAATTATTTAATTAATTTAGTGATTCCTTTAGGGACATCTAGCAACCAATTTGTTATCGGTTGTTAAGGTCTAATTTATCTCAGTCGTTGGTTGAGATTAAATCTTGGTCGTTGGTTTTCCAATGAGAGTAGTATAAAAGGGGTTATTGGGTATTTGGAGAGAACACACTTGAGAAGCATTTGCAGTGATATCAAATGAATTTGCAGTGTTAGAAAATTGTATTACAGTGATAGCATTGGAGACAACAACAGTGGAATCTCAACAGGAGAAATTGGGAGAAGAATTTCTGGAGGAGAATATTGTCGAAGCTCTGCAAGCAAGAGGAAAGCAGTTTATTTATCTCTTAATTTGTTAACGTTTAATATAAATTCCTCATCTGTAGTATTGGTTTTCCCTTCCAGGTTTTTCCAGGGACAATTTTTCCAAAAATATCATGTTCATTGTGTTGCATATTCTGCATCTGTGATTTTGTGAAGTTGCAGTAGTGTTATTTTTTAATATTTACTGTGATTTAATTTTTGGTAGTCAAATAATCCATATAAGATAGGAGATTAATAATCAGTAGCTGCAATAGAATTTTCACATGGTATCAGAGCTGATATGAAGGCAAAAAAAGCTTAGCATAGGCTTAGGAAGAAAAATTTAGGTTTTATAAAACCCAAGTTGACCTCTTTAGAATTATTTGTTTTCTTTATTTCTTTTGAGATTGCCTCAATAGGTTTAAGAGATCAAGACAGATTGAATGGAGCCTCAAATTTTGGTGTCTAGAAAGCCAAAATTTCTTTATTGTTGGAAGAGAATGGTATCAATGAATATGTGACCAGTGTTGTAGTTGTACCTACAAATCCAACACAACTCACAACATATAAGAAGGAAGATGCCAAGGTGAGGAGGCTAATTCTTGACGGTGTTAAGGACCATATTGTTTCACATATTGTAGAGTTGGATACAACGAAGAAGATGTGGGACACCATTATGAATTTGTACCAGAATGCTACCACTAACCAGAAGTTGACTTCAAAAGTGAGGAATACTCGGATGAACAAGGGAGAGGACATTACAAGTTATCTCACCAGACTTAGGCTTGTCAAGGATGAGTTGGCAGTTGTTGGAGATAAACCAGATGATGACAAGCTAGTACAAATAGCCCTAAATGGGTTTACTAAGCAACAAGATGTCTTTGTTCAAGTTATCAATGGAAGGACACCTTACCGAGTTGGGATTGACTATGGAGTGACTTCACTTGAGAGGAGCTTAGACTAAGTCTTGTCAAGGAACCAACAACAAAAGTCTGAGGCGAATAGGAAAAATTTGCCTAGTAGGAAAAAGGAAGAAGGGGTCTAGCAAAGGATCAAATCCACAAAGTGAGAAGAAGGACTTGTCTAAGATCAAGTGTTATGGTTGCCACAAGTTTGTCCACTATGTCAGTGATTGCCCATAAAGGAAGAAGAACGAAAAGAAAGGAAATAAGTAGACGACAACTTCAGCTAGTGCAGATGAGCTCTCTAGCAGAATGGAGGATGAATTTTCTCTCATAGCTTGTATGGTTAACTCAACCTCATACGATGTTTGGTATATAGACAGTGGGGCATCATTTCATATGATAGGACTTAAAGACTACTTCTCCAATTATAAGGAGGACATCAGAATCCAGATTTCTATGGGGAACATGTCCAAACTCAATCCAGTTGGGAAAGGTACTATTCTATTTCAAAGGGAGAATGGCAAGCCGATTCCCATTCATGATGTGTTGCATGTGCCAGGTTTAGTATGAACTTTATTTCTGTATCCGTCTTTCAGGATAAAGGCTACAATGTACTCTTTAGAGGGGTGCATGTGTTAATCAAGCATAAGGATTGGAAATCACCCATAGCTATTGGAGTTAGGAGTGGTCGGCTTTATGGGTTGCATTTTGATACTCCTAAGGCACTCATAATCAACAGTAATCCTAGAGATCAAGGAGAGCTATGGCATAGGGAGATACCCTACATCATGGAGCACCTAAATTAAGCAGAGATTGTGACAGGTTCCAGAGGTGAGCTATACAAAGCATGATGATGTATGTAAGGATGTGTGGGTTTGTGAAATTTTTTTCCGCTGAGTGACTAAATCCAAGTGGGTGTTCTTGATCTAGTATGACCAAATATATGTGGGACTCAATGTTGATGAATTTTCAAAGGATACTTAGCATTTCGTTACTTTTATTGATGATTTCTAGGAAGCACTTGTGATATACTTCTGAAGACTAAGGATGATGTTTTAGTCACTCTAAGAGTTTAAAGCCTCGTGGAGAATCTGAAGGTAGGAAGGTAAAGGTTTTAGTTAGACAACAAAGTACAAAGAAAATAGTTTGAAGAGCTCTATACCTGCTGAAGGAATCAAGAGAGAGTGTGACTACTCCCTTACAAACCCAAGCCAAACAAAAATGGGGCTGGCCGAGAGGAAGAATCTGTTCCGCATTGGAGGTGAAAGGCCAAGCCACAGGAATGGTGACATGGCCCCAAGTACTGCAAGTGGTAGAGGCATGTAGTACTTAAAATATAAGACATATAGAACAGGTTCCACATATGTAATGCCCATAGGGAAGATGACACCAAAGGAAGCTTTCACAGGGAAGAAGCTAGATGTTAGTCACTTCAGGATATTTGGGAGTTTGGCATATTGTCACATTCCAAGGGATACACGTACCAAGTTAGATCAGACTACAGAGAGGGGGTACTTCATGGGGTACAGTGAGACCTCAAAAGCATATCAAATATTCATTCCAAGGGCTAGGAGGATTATAGTTCAGTGTGATGTCAAGTTCATGGAGGACAAGGCATTTAGAAGGTCCAAAGATTTACCAATAGATGATTAGAATGAGCAGCCAACAAAAGCTCCAAGGATCGTGAAATCAAATCAAGGGAAACAAAGCTTGAGTATAGTTTCTAGTACAAGCATAGGCTCAAGTGTAGAGAGTTTGTAGAATATGAAGCAACAGATCTAAGAGATGCATAAGGGAGATATGGAGGTTGATACTTCATCTTCTACGCTTGTGGAGGGTGGAGGTTCAAAAATACATAGATTCTCAAAAGTTTGTGGGAGCTCTTAGGATGAGTAAGAATGAGACAACCAACCAAGTTTAATGACTATGTGGCATCAGTCAATCGGTTAGTAGATAGTGATCATCAATAGTGCAAAATGATGTGTGGGAGGTTGTGCCTAGACCAATAGATAGGGAAGTGGTTGGATCACGCTGGATCTATAAGATCAAGCACGGTGCAGATGGTAGCATTCAAGAAATACAAGGCAAGATTTGTGGCCAAGGGGTTCTCTTCAGAAAGAGGGAATAGACTATGAGGAGGCATTTGCTCCAATGGCCATATTTCTATAATGAAATGGATCCCACTTGCAAGACAAATGGGATGGGAAAATCCATCAAATGGATTTCAAGATGACGTTTCTTAATGGTGAATTGAAAGGGGAAGTATACATAGAACAACCAGAGGGCTTTGTAGCACACAACAACGAAACCCACATGTGTAGATTGAAGAGAGTTTTGTACAGACTCAAGCAGGCTCCTAGGGCGTGGTATGAGTGCATTGATAGATACTTGTAGGGAATGGGCTTCATGAAGAGTGAGGCAGATGCTAACCTCTACTACTTGGTGGTTGGAGGTGAGGTTCTCATTCTTGTTCTATATGTGGATGACTTGATTCTAAAAGGTTCACTGGGGTTCATAGAAGAGTGAAAGGACATTGCAACAGAGTTTGAGATGAAGGATTTGGGACTTATGCATTACTTTCTAGGCATGGAGGTATGACAAATAGATGGAAATATTTTCCTTGGACAAGGGAAATACTGCATTGAAATCTTGAGGAGGTTTGAGATGGAGGATTGTAGAGCCATGTCTACACCTATGATCATGAATTGGAAGAAGGTAGAATCATCCAAGGAGAAGGATGTAGACAGGCACCTTATATAGGAAGTTTATTGGATCTCTTATGTATTTGGTCAACACCAGACTAGATATATCCTTTGCAGTAAACTCTCGTAGTCAGTTCATGGTTGAGCCGAAGAGAGTGCATTGGACAGCAAAAAAGCATGTGTTATGATATTTGTGTGGTACAATCAAATATGGAATCAAATATGTTCAAGGTGATGGTATCAGGTTGATAGGATATACTGACACAAATTGGGTAGGCAGTATAGTGGACAGGAAAAGCACTTCAGGGTGTTGCTTCAGTTTGGGATCAGAAGTTATCTCTTGGTACAACAGGAAGTAGAAGTTCGTGGCTCCGAGTTCTACAGAGGAAGAATACATAGCAGCTAGCATGGTGATATGTGAGGCAATATGGATTTGGAAGTTGTTGGTAGCCTTGTTTGGTTAGAGGGTTGAGACTACCGTGATACACTGCGATAATCAAAGTTGCATCAGGTTTTCTGAGAATCCAGTGTTTCATGCTAGATCTAAGCATATAGACATCAGGTATCACTTCATCAGGGATTGTGTATAGTGGGAAATTGTTCAACTATAGTATATACCTATAGAACATCAGGTAGTAGACATTTTGACAAAGGCATTAGGGAAGGAAAAATTCATCTTCTTCAGAGATAAGTTGGGTGTCATGCAAAACAACTTCCTCGCTAAGAGGGGGTGTTAGTTTTGGTAGCTTGGACAATTGTTCATCCATTGTCCAATAATTAGTAAATAGTTGTTTTTCTAGAGACTTTCGTTAGAGTGAAGACAATTATTTAATTGATTTAGTGATTCCTTTAGGGACATCTAGCAACCAATTTGTTATGGGTTGTTAAGGTCTAACTTATCTCAGCCATTGATTGAGATTAAATCTTGATCGTTGGTTTTCTAATGAGAGTAGTATAAAAGGGGTCATTGGGAATTTGGAGAGAACACACTTGAAAAGCATTTGCAGTGATAGAAAATGAATTTGTAGTGTTAGAAAATTGTATTACAGTGATAGCAAGGGCGCGATGATAGCAATGGAGACAACAACAGTGGAATCTCAGTAGGAGAAATTGGGAGAAGAATTTCTAGAGGAGAATATTGCTGGAGCTCTACCAGTAAGAGCCAATCATTTTATGTATCTCTTAATTTGCTAAAGTTTAATATAAATTCCTCATCTGCAAAACTAGTTTTCCCTTTGGGGTTTTTCTAGGGACAATTTGTCCAAAAATATCATGTTCATTGTGTTGCATATTTTGCATCTATGATTTTTTGAAGTTGCAGTAGTGTTATTTTTCAATATTTACTGTGGATTAATTTTTGACAGTCAAATAATCCATATAATATAGGAGATTAATAATCAGTAGCTACAATATAATTTTCACACTATATTCCATGAGGACACCCATAAATGCAGATGCACAACAAAATAAGACTCACAAAATAAATATTATAGGAAATAAAAAATGTACCACGATGGGAGTATGAACATCACCTCTTCATGTTTACAGATGAATCTAGATTTGAATACACCTCTATGTTCCTTGTTGGAGTATAAGCCTCATTATTCACTGCTTTTACAATCACATCATAAGGACCTTTCAAAGAGAGGAAAAAAAACTACTTTAATCTCAAATTATAAAGGATTTTTTTTTTAGAGGAATGGCCCTTGCTCTCCCCCCCAAAATTCCCCCAAAGCCAAAAACATTAACAAGAGAAGGATAATGTGGGTTGTACCCGAAAACCAACTTTCCCAACCAGCTAACTATATCACAAATTAAAGTTAAAAGATTCCAGGGAGGGGGTTTGGTGGAAGGTGCCTTCTTTTGGTTGGTTTAAAGTTAATTTTGACGGAGCTTCTAAGGGAAATCTAGGTCCTACTAGTTGTGGGGGAGTGTTATGAGATGAGAATGGTAGGTTTGTCTCTACAATGGAACTCCCTTTGGGAATCTAGACAAACCACTTTGCAGAGGTAGTTGCAACCTATCATGGCCTTGTGTTGGCAAATAATTTAGGGGTCTCTAAACTTTGGTTGGAAGGGGACTCGCTTAACATTATAAACTATCTCTTTCTTAAGTGTCTGCCAACGTGGTCAATTGCTCATCTCATTAATGAATTCATTTCCATCATTAATTCTTTTGAGGAGATTAAAATATTGCATGTTTTTAGGGAAGCCAACATGCTGGCTGATGGGTTGGCTAATTTGGGAGTGGTGGCTAAATATGATTGGGATGTCTTTGAATCCTTACCACTCAACCTTAAAATTATTTCCAATAATGACTAGGTGGCATGTGTTTAAGGTGGTCGATATTTGGGAAAGGCTCTTCATTATAATTTTGAGTTGGCTTATGCAAGTTGAGTCTTGGCCCTGCCCTATTCATAATTATCTTTTAGATTTTTGAGAAATCATGGCCTGGCTGTGTAGGAAGGGAAGTACTTGGAATGATAGGATTGCATGTTTTATGGATATTATTTGCATTGTTTTGTGGATAGCTAGCCTTATTTTGGTTTTGCAGAATTTTTTGATTATATTGGGTTCCTGCTCTTTGCTTGTTGTGTGAAGATTTCCAAAGCAACAAAACTGTGTGGGAGCATTTGGAAAAGGGAGGGGTTACCCAATATATGCTTAGACCCCAAGGCCCTAACCCTGAAGCAACAAAGTTCTTTGTGAAAGGGTGGAATAGTAGGTATCTGTGTTATAAGGGTGTGGAGTTCAATATTGATGAGGATTTTGTGGCAGAAGTCATTGGAATTTTGTTTTTTTATAGGAAATTCTATAGAGATGGAGCGACTGCTAAGAAATCCCTTGCCAATTTCTTTAAATTCAATGATAATAAGAAGCTCAGGGAAGTTGGGAGTGGTGGTTATGCCCATAAGTCTCACAACCTGTTGTGGAGGGATCTTGTGCTGGAAATCATGTATTTTTTCACATTGGAAGGTAGGTTTTCTATTGTGTATAGCTATCTCTTTATGCTTCTGAATCACTTTCATCACAAGGTGTTGGTTTCTTTTCCGTATTATCTCTTGTTGTCCATGGAAAACAGTATTGAGGATCACTGTAAAAACCCTAAAAATGTTATTCTTCATGAGGGCCTTATGAATTTCTTATTTTCTCATATTAAGATTAAGTTAATCCCTATCTCTCTTAATCCCTATCTCTCCTAAAACCTCGACTCACAAAAAGGGGGTGAAGAATTTTGGTTATGAGATGGGTGATTTTGTAGCAGAGTGGGAAGGGAGTTTTGAGGATGGTGACTTAGATTTTGATGATATGTCTGTGGAGGATGGTGTGTCTGAGGAGGGGTTTGATGCTTCTGAAGTGTGGTCAAAGGATTATGAGATGGACTTTGAGTTGAGGGATGCTATGGTGCAGTCGGGGAAGAAGAGTTCTAAGGGGAAAACAAAATGTCCCAAAAAAAAGAATTCATTTGCCAAGAGAAAGGTGGAATTGTTGAAAGATGTTGAGATTACTGGTTCTAGTGAGAAGCCTCCCTCGAGTCTTGGGAAGGTTGGCATGGTGGAAAGCTCCCCTATGACTATTGCTCGAGGTTAGGAAATTGTGGGGGTTGTGGAAAAAGCCCCGGTTGTGGATAATAGTCTTGGTGTGGTTGATAACTTTCCTAGGTTTGTCCCTATGGATGTTTAGGGGATTGAGGGTTTCTATTGCTCTAAGGATTTTGATCCTAACCAGGGTCCCCCTAACTCTCATGTTAGCTCCTTGCTGTTAAAAGGGAATGTGGTGAAGGTTGAGCAGTTGGAAGTGTTGGAAAATTTGGCTAACTTCCCAGATAAGCACAAGATTAAGGTGGAGGTGGTCGAAGTGGAAGATTCCCCTATTGAGGAGGAAGAGGAGCAAAAAGAGGATCCTAAGGATGTCCCTGGTCAAAATTATGATTTGAATGTCGAGCCTCCTATTAATTGGGATGAGGTGAATATGGGGATGTTTTGTAAGATGGTTGAGGATGGTACACATAATTTTCTTTCTTTGGTGAAATGGTTGTTTTTAGAAGTAAAGGAGCTCAATCTCCAAGTAAAGAATTGGAAAGATGTTTGTGTGGTGTTGGTCTATAGCAATCAAAGGAATGGGTGATTAAAGGTAAGGTTAAATATATGAATGAAATTCTTGATAAATTAGTTGTGGATGTTGATTGCTTGGGTATAACTCATGAGGAGAGGATTTTCTCTTTGGAAATGTTGGTTCATAAGAATGTGGAGGAAATATTTTTTAATATTGAGGACATGATTGGTAAGCTTTCAGATGATTTAAAGACTGTGGTTAACATAAGCAATAAATCCTTGAAGTCAACTATCAAGGGTCTTTCAGTTTTAAATGAGAAAGCTTTGAAGTAGATTGGTAAACCCTTGGAGGTGGGTGAAATTGAGAAAGCTGTGGAGGATGTGAATTGATTGAACTTGATGGAAAAGAATGTGGATTCTGCTCCAGCTATGGAAAAGGATGTAGAGGATGGTCCATGTTTGAGGATGAGGAGTAAGACCAAGAAGCAAGCTGCCATATCTTTTGATGAGCTCAAAGATGTTATGGAGATGCACAGAGGGGTTATTGAGGATAATATGGCCTCGATTAATGTTCTAGAAAATACATTGTAGTTGTGTTGACTCTTTTGCTTGTTCAACTTGGGTGCTGATGTTTTTGTTGTTGGTCTGCTGACGAGTTTCATGGGTTTTATCTTCTATCAACATTTTGGTTTTTTGGATTGCGGTTGTCTTGGCTTAGTCTTTTTTGAAAATTTTCATCTTTGTAAAGGGTTTCAGGGCCCCTTCAAAACCTTTTTTTCCTTATCAAAAACTATATCACAAATTAAGGTTAACTTTTGATTTATCAAATTGTAAACACAATAATTAATTTTAAATTAATTAAAAGCATTTCATTTACAATCATAACAGTATATGTTGGATATTTAATTTTACATAAATGGGTAAAACCATTTACCCACATTCACTTACATATTACAATTAATTAAGTAACCCAACTTTATAATATTTTATTTATTTATTATATTACTATTACTTCTTTATTTTATTTTATTTTAATATTACAAATTTATTTTATTGTAAACTATGATTATTTACAAATTTATTTATATTTATTTATTTATCAAAGTACCCTTTTACTTAATGATTCATTTTGATGTATAAAATAATCAAAATCATTTATCAAGAAATTTTAAATTAAATAAAGCCAAATGCCAATCAATTACTTGAACCTTATCCAGGGTCAAAAAATAAGACCTCAAGCAACACTGACTCACCAAACTAACAAATTGACTAAACTAACAGGGTATCAGACCAGATACTCATCCTCTTTGAGGATGATGGCTAGGGTGGGAGACCAAGTGTTATCTCTAATCAACTTATCCATTGGGTTTCAAGGCGTGCTTAGACCTTCCAATTCAAGTGGACTTGATGCCCAGTACTTGCATCCTGTAGCACATAAAACGGTCATGCATATACATATACATATAATCATGCACACCATGAAAGGGAGTCACAACGTCACAGGGTACTCACAAGTGACTGATGTGACATTGTCCCCTTCACCAAAACACATCGATAAGAAAATCACCAACTCATATAACAATCACTCACACCAATATTCACTCACATCAAAGAATAAGCATAGCAATATATATACATATATATAATAACATTAAATCACACTTTAACACCCACATGACAACTATAGTTACCATCAACATATCTGACCTAAAAGCTAACTTCACTTAAATAGTTCATAATCAAAGACTAAGCATAAACCACAAAATAACTTCTTACTGAAATGAGACATTCACATCAAAACATAAATAATGAGAATGATCACAACAGTGACTAACCTAACTTACCAAAGGACTTAACACCATTTGAACTGAATCCATACTCAAAGCTAGACATTGGAGTCACATGATCACATAACCCAATAGAAACATTCACACAAGTGCAACACTCCAACCATAGGGTATAGGAGATCAAGCATTATCCCATGACAACTCAGAAAGGTGGTCACACACTAAATTAGTTGTCCCTAATTGGGAACAATGACTAGGGTTAGGGTATAACTTGGGCCTAGATGTTATCTCCTCAACCACCATTGGGATTAGAGGAATGCTCAGACCTACTAATTTAGGTGGAGACGTAGTCTAGTACCTGTTCAATCAACATACAAGTTAGAGCACATGTGCATAATAGCTGAAGTACTAGGAAATGAACTCTAGCAATCGTATCTCATTCTCATATGCCCCCCATACGTCCAATGGTACGATGTCACTCTTTCCTCCTAACCTAACAACATACTATTTTATCACCTAACTATTGAAATAAATCTCTAGATAGCAATAATAACATGAGAATATACATCATAGTCACTAAAGCACTAATAGAAGCTCATGTCACATCTGCAACCACAAGTCTTGAACACAAGTCAATACGTTTTCATGACAATAAAGATAATAATAATCAAAATCATAATGACATGTGAACACAATAATAATATATTAGAATAAAGTGAAAACCCCAAATGTAACCAAAGGACTCCCATCACATCAATATGTCCATAGCCTGCATCCTAGTAATGCTCATGTCTGAACACACATGCCCATCATGATAAACCTATCCTTAAACATATATATAATAAGTCCTATCCTAACCTTCACACATAGTCCATAAATTCATAATATACAAAATGAACTACTTGACATCATTAGCACATACCTTTAAATATCCCTATTATTTTTCCTTCATTTCCAAGTTCCAAAGCCAATCTACCTGCACATCCATGGTGAGAATGGAGGCGCACTACACTAGATCCCTTTTAACGATATCACAACACTATGGGATACCTACCTTGTATGTCATGAAGTTTAATATCACAATCAAAGTGCGAACTATTCTTCATGATAATGATGATGTAGAGTTGTTACCAATGCATAAATGGTTCACTATGTGAAAGTGTTAGAAAATATTTAGTTATGATAGAAAAATTTTGTGATATATTTTGTGACAAATGTTTAAAAACTATGTGCACATTGTAACCATGACTAAATTCAATTTTGAAAGGATTTTATAAATTTTTTTGTAATAGTGTTGATCAGTATGATAGTGTTTTATTATTTTGTGTGATAAATGCTTCAACCTTGGAAAAACATAATCTTTGCACTTGTTTATGTAAATTATTATTTATATTTATATTCATGTGTCATTAACCAATGCATTCTTCAATCCAAGTGCAATGGATGAACATGTTGATTTTTTTCATGATTATAAATATTTGTATTTTATATTCAAGCTAAGTTAAAATTTCCATTACTTAAATATCATATTTTTGGTTCAAAAGTTTGAAATAGGTGTGGTAAAAAAAGGAATTATTTTATAATATATATATCTATATATTTACTTCAATTTATATAAAATTTAAACATAAAAAAATAAAATGTAAGGACCTAAAACTACTTGTATTCCTTCTCACAGAATCCTAATTTAACTCTAACCTTAACCCTAATCTTAACTTCTTAACTCAAACCCCAACCAACAAGGTTCATGTAGGATCATGGGGGTCCAAAAGTGGGCGATATGACAAAAAATAAAAATTCTCATTTGTCTAAAAATGCAAAATTCCACTTTGACTTTTCCTAGGGTTAGGTAAAAAGTACATGTTGCCATGGTAAGAGCCAAAGTGACATGGATATATGTTTTAAATGAATATCTGTTACATTGATATCATATAAAAAAAGTTTTTTTTAGACTACAGGAATCGGAAATGGGTAGGCACCCCCCTATAAAATGCAATGCACCTTGTAAACTTTTTTCACATAACTAGTGATGTTGGTGCGACATTCCCTCCAGTACCACAGGGACGGTGGGGAGACTAGACCTTGTGACCTCTTTCCTACAACAAGATTCTTTAGCCAATCGAGCTAGGCCCATTTCCCCTATAAAAAAATGTATTAATATATACTATATTATTATATATTATTTTATATATAATATTATACTAATATAATATATATTATAATATTAATATTTAATATATTATAATATTAATATTTACTATTTAATATAATATAATATATAATATATATTATATTATATTATGATTTTTATATATTATATCATTCTATTATATAATAAATATATGCCAATAGTGGTATGGTATGATGGTTAAGTTGTAGTGTTGTTCTTGCCATCA
>VDFB02290092.1:0-31249 GCA_007258455.2 Sequoia sempervirens
GAGCTCATTGATGAGCTACATGGGGCTAAGTTCTTTTCGAAGATAGATTTGAGATCGGGTTACCATCAGATACGAATGAGGGGATCAGATGTGGAAAAAACAGCCTTCCGATGTCACTATGGCCATTTTGAATTCTTAGTCATGCCATTTGGGTTGACTAACGCTCCGGCTACCTTTCAGTCTTGCATGAACCGTGTCTTTCAGAAACAGTTACGGAGGTTTGTGCTGATATTTTTTGATGATATTCTGATCTACAGCAAGACTTGGGAAGATCACCTCAAGCACTTGGAGGAAGTGCTTAGTATCATGGAATCTGAGAGTTTGTTCGCAAAAGCTTCCAAATGTGAATTTGGAATGGTGGAGTTATTGTACCTTGGCCACATAATCAGTGCTGAGGGAGTGAAGGTGGATCCGGAGAAGATCAAAGCAGTGGTTGATTGGCCACCACCTGAAAATTTGACTCAGTTGAAGGGTTTCCTGGGTCTTTGTGGTTTCTATCGGAGGTTCGTTAAGGGGTATTCACAGAATGCTGCTCCCCTTACTGATCTCACCAAAAAGGGAGCCTTTGTTTGGTCAGAAAGGGCTCAAGTGGTTTTTGATAAGTTTAAAAAGATCATGAGCTCGTGCCCAGTTTTGGCTATCCCTGATTTCTCCAAGCCATTCGAGCTGCAATGTGATGCATCGGGTGAAGGAGTTGGTGCTGTCCTGATGCAAGACAAACACCCTATTGTGTTTGAAAGCCGAAAATTAAGGGGTGTGGAAAGGTCATATTCAATTTATGACAAAGAAATGCTTGCCATAATGCATGCATTAGCTAAGTTCCGACAGTACTTGGTGGGGAACAAATTCATGGTTAAGACTGACCACAACAGCCTCAAGCATTTTATGCACCAAAAGGATCTGAATGAGAGGCAACAGAAATGGGTGAGTAAGCTGCAAGCTTACGACTTTGACATTGAGTATGTCAAAGGAAAAATAATATTGGCTGATGCCTTGTCAAAGGGGGCACTAAAATAAGCAAATTGTGTGAAACTTCTGCCAGTGGAGGAACATATTGCTTGCTGATTATGCAAAAAATCAGTTTGCAACCAACATCCTGGAAGGTACTTTCCATGATGAAAAGTACCAGGTGGTTGAGGGATTGATTCAGTATAAGGGAAGAATCTTTCTGGTGGCTGATTCTAAGCTCAAGAAGAAGATTCTTTTGAACTTTCATGACATTCCGGTTGCTGGTCACCAAGGTTTTTTCAAGACCTATAGGCAGATCCGAGAAAGGTTTTCTTGGAAAGGTTTGAAGAGGGAGGTTCAACGCTACATTCAGGAATGTCCTGTTTGTCAAGCAAATAAAAATGAGCATACATTGCCAGCCGGTTTGCTGCAACCACTTCAAAAAAAAAAAAAAAAATGGGAAAGCATTTCAATGGATTTCATCACTGGGTTGCCCAAGGCCCAAGGGAAGGATTGCATTTACGTGGTAGTTGATAGATTAACCAAGTTTGCTCATTTCTTTGCCATTACCAGCACTTTTACTGCAGCCCAAGTTGCAGATTTGTTTTTTCGAGAAGTGTTTAGACTTCATGGTTTGCCAAAGAATATTGTAAGTGATAGGGACAGTAAGTTCCTAAGTACCTTTTGGCAGGAAGTGTTCAGAATGAGTGGTACTGTGCTCACTCCAAGCACGAGTTATCACCCTCAAACTGATGGGCAAACAGAAGTGGTGAACAAGTGGTTGGAAGGCTACTTGAGAAATTATGTGTCCGAACAGCAGAAAGCTTGGGTTAAGTGGCTGCATATAGGCGAGTACTGCTACAACTCTACCTTCCATATGTCAATCAAAATGTCCCCTTTCTTGGCACTTTATGGGTATGAAGCACCCAACTTTGCAGATTTGGTGTTTGGTGACAGCAAAGCACCATTAGCCAAGGATTTGTTGCAGCATAGTCAGGACATAATGAGATCCTTGAAGGATAATTTGCAGATTGCACAAAATCAGCAAAAGTTGTATGCTGATCAGAAGCGTGTAGAGCGTTCTTTTGAGGTTGGGGATATGGTCTATCTCCGCTTACAACCTTATAGACAATCAACTCTCAAGAAGAGTGGAGCTGAGAAGCTCAAACCTCGCTTCTATGGGCCTTTTAGGGTCATCAGAAAGGTTGGGGCGGTAGCTTATGAATTAGAGCTACCTTCAGATAGCAGAGTGCATAACGTCTTCCACGTGTCTCGCCTCAAGAAGGCACTTGGACACAATGTAATTGCTTCTTCCCAGTTGCCACCGTTGGATGAAGAAGGACAGTTGGTTCTGGTTCCTGAGGAGATACTTGATGTCAGAGAGCGTTCCTTGAGGAATAGAACTATCAGAGAATGTTTGGTAAAGTGGAAGAACCTGCCTATAGAGGATGCAACTTGGGAAAGTGATGAGATATTGCAGCATCCTAGTTTGCGATTGCTTGAGGACAAGCAATCTTGGGGAGGGCGGACTGTAATGTCCCCTTTCCAAGCCTGACATTTTCAGTGACCGTTAGCCTTTCCTTGGGAACCCGGAGGCTAGTCGGAAGTTAAAATTAGGGTTTCCTAATTTTAAGGAGGTTATTGCTCGAAGAGGATAGTTTTAATGGCGGATTCCTTCTGGGTTTTCAGAGGGCTTTGCGGTGGTATGTTCGTCTCAGCATTCAGAGTACTTTTTGGAATTTACTATTTTTAGTAAATTCTATTTTTGGCAGTTTCCAGATGAGTTCAGGTTGGTTGACTTCCGGTTTCAGAATGATCAGTTGACTTCTTCAGTTTTGGCTTCATGGCGCTTTCGGAGAATTGAGCTAAGTCATTTAAATTAAAAAGTCACGTTTAAATGTTATATTTTAACGTTGACCCTTTTGGCTTAGGCTTAATGACTTAATGTTGTGTTAAAAAGTGGGTTTTATGGGTGGCGCCCTCATTAAGAAATGATTTTAATTATTTCTTAAGTCAAAGCAAGATTTAATGGGGCGCATATTCCAAAGTTTAATATTGAATTAAAATATCAGATTGGGAGACTTGAAGAGAAAGTACGCCCTCATGAGAAGATTAGAGTTTTGACCTAAAATCTGATTTTAGGGTTTCGTGAAGTCAAACGAAAAATTATAAAAAGGAGGCTTGTGCATCATTTTGGACATCTTTGGAAAATACACTGTTATGCTGCCGGATTGGCTCTGGATCGCTTCGAGGAATGAAGGCCTCCTAGCATTGGGCATCACTTCGTGTTTGAGAGACAACATCAAGTGGTGAAATTCAGTCTTTTGTGAGTACAGCTTAGTTCATCCAGTTTGTGTTCCGCATTGCATTGTTAGATCATAGTTGGCATTTATTGTTTCAGCATTTAGCATCTTTTACTACAGCAGATTCATGTTTTCAATTGTAATTCAAAAAATACCAAAAAAAGAGTTCTGGGTATCATCTATTTCTCATTGTCTAGGGTAGGCGCCCCAATTCCTAGGTTTTTAGATTTTATTATTAAGAATTGAATTTTTAAGAGAAGGCCGTACCTTTCAGCTGGCCGTACCATTGTAGCTGCATTGAAATTCGTGCATTAATTATTGGATGCATTTTGGGTCTGTCTTTGGGTGTTAGTTTGGACGCCATAATAAGGAAATTATTGTGCATCAAGAATCAGGTCAATAGAACAAGTGGTTACTGAGATATGAGCATCTGAGCAATTCCTTAGGTTGCTGGTTATTCTTTAAGAGCAGATTTATATCAGAAAACAGAAATTATTGTATGGCTCTTTGAATGTATTATTGTTTGGGTATGACTATTCAAGTTATGGGGAGTATTCTATGATGTAATACTAATCCTTCAGTTCTCTAAGACATTGGCAGGCGAATACTTCTTATTTTGTAACACTGACAGTAGTACTGGCAGTTATTCTGGCTCGTTCAAATCTGGTTATAATTCTAAGTTTCAATTAAGCTTTTGTAACAGTTATATCTCCGCCCTATGGTCGCTACTTTCCCGTCTTGGGTCAGCAAGCACATTCTGGGTGTAGAGTAGATTCAATATTCAGCATTTCCTTCTAGTTTGCTTCAGTACTAGTTGAAATAGTATAACTCCGCCCTATGGTAGCTACTTCCCATTCTGGGTGAGCAAGCACATTCTGGGTGTTGAGTAGTTTCATTATTCAGCATTTCTTTCAAGCTTTGCTTTCTGTAATCACTCCGTCATATGGTCGCCCCTCACTCCACCTTGGATTGGGTAGCACATACTTGACGTTGAGTTCCCTTCTGCATCGTGAGTTTACTTTCTTGCACGTTTCGGTTTATCCATCTAACCTTAACGGGTGCATTTGCTTGAATGTTGTAATATGTTATTCGAAAAACGAAAAAAAATTGGCTCGGTATATTTCAGCTTTCGAAGTTTGAGAATCAGAGGATTTACTATAAATAGCAGGGGCATGAACGCTGGCAGAGGAGGGTAAAAAAATGTCTAAGTCTGAGTCTCATCCTGTAGCCTACTTCAGATGCGCCCAAGGAGAAATAAGTTGATGAAAATTTTCTAAGTGTTGAGTTCATCCTCCTGCCTAGCCCAAATGCGCCTACCTTGAGAGTTTGCATGCTAAAAAATTCTAAGTTAAAACTTCATCCTGCTCCCTAGCCTAAATGCGCCCACTCTAAGAGGTTGATGAGAAAAAAATTTCTAAGGCATGGAGATATCCTCCACCACCCTCCATTTGCGCCCATCCCTCTCATGTAGCAAATGCGCCCAACAAGAAGTCAAGGCTGGCCGTTGGAAATGTGTCATCCTCCACACATGCTGAAATGCGCCCACCTCATAAGCAAGTCCAGGAAAATTTCTAAGTATAAAATTTTTTCATCCACCTCATGTAGCAAATGCGCCCAAGTTCAAGAGGGTCAAAGCAAAGTCAACTTTTTTTATCCTCCTACATGGGCAAAATGCGCCCAAAAGTTGCCATGTGAAGACAAAATCTAGGAAGCTGAAGAGTCACTTGTTGAAGGCGTTGAATGTTTTCATCCTCCTCCACATAAGAAATGCGCCCAAAGCATGGCAAGTGAAGACAAAATAAGGAAGGCAAGGTGGCGTTGCATGTGTTTCATCCACCTCCCTATGCTAAATGCGCCCATGCAGCTAAGGAGTCAACAAGTCAACAAAACTCATCCTCCTCTCACCTCAAAATGCGCCCATCCTCTTCCCTATGCTAAATGCGCCCATGTTGAGGAGTTAAAAGGTAAGTGGATGGAGTAAAAGGTGGTAAATAAAGTGAAAGACACTTCATGGCGTGGTAAACACAAGGCAAATGATAGGCGTTTTCCTCTCAAAGTGTGATATGCGCCTATGTTGAAGGGACTTATAAGGTGTTAGAAATATTTTCTAAGGCGTTGAAATGTTTGAGGGTGGTGAGTGAAATTAATGTGCTAGGCGTTAGAGAATAAAATGCCTAAGTGTTGGAAAATGGTGCCAAGTGAAAAAAAAAAAAAAAAATTCTAAGGCACAAATATTTTCTCCCTTAGAAAAATGCCTAAGTCTAGAGAGGCGATGGAATTTTTTTTCTTGAAGCACAGATGAGTCGCCTGAGGTGAAGTCGGTGAATGCCAGCTCCACGGGCAGATAAAAATTTTCTCAAGTCAGAACAACACAGGATATTCACAGATGTGAAGAATGAATTTAAATTTCACAAGGAAATAATTTTCTAAGGTTCAAAATTCAAGAAAATCAAATGAACCCGTTCGTTGGGTACCCATGAATTCGACGCGTTCTGGAGAAAATTTTCTTCTGGGTATTGAAGATTATCGATGAGGAGTTGATTTTAAGGTCTTCCACAGCTTGTCGAGAATTTTGGGATGAAGATTTTAAGTGGGCACCAGGTTGATGAATTTCCTAAGGGAAATTTGAAAATTTTCTAAGGCAAAAATGAAGAAAATGTGTTCTCAAGGTAAAATTCTCCAGACGACGAATTTGAAAGGAACTGCCTAGGTAAATTTACTTCAGTCCTTCGTGAAGATAGGTTTTCTTGAGCCAGAGTTGAATAAAATCGAGGTTATCAGAGCTCCAGTTAGTGAAGTGAATTTCTCAAAGATGATACGCCCTTGATGAAGATGGGTTGAAAATTGGCTAAGGCATGAAGAATTTGAACACGAAGTTGGCGATGAGCCCTTGAAGATCAAAGCGCGAAAATCAGGTAAGTTAAGATTATATTATGAAATGTTCTGATACCCCTATCCTTGCTTGTTTTGCAGGAGGAACGTTGAAGCCTGAGCACGATGACTTGAGGTGGAAGCACGATGAAGATGAGTTTCAATCTCGAAGGAGGAAAATTTGCAAGAAAATGGCTAAGTGTTGAGACTTAGTATAATTCAAAGTGACGAAGATGAAGACCCTCAAGTGGAAGAAATCAAAGAACAACGCCAAGAAGGAAGATCAAGGACAATGTGAACGTGTCTACAAACGGAATCTTCTAGAAGGATGATGGTGGACATTATGGCGCATTTATTACCCCACTCTCCTCTGTGGCGGTTTTTAGGGCAATATTATTTAGAATTGTACGATTAAGCCCTCTATTGATTGTAACCCTAGCCGTCTTTTGGGACTTGGCTAGCTACATAAAGGGGGAGTCCCCCTCATTTGTAAATTCATTAGATTAAAAAGTTAGAATCAGAGTAGACTTTGAGAGAGCATTAGAGCTAGATAGTGTAGCATTGTAGAGCATTTTTGCATCATTTGGAGAAGAAAGAAAGTTTTCCCTTTGAAAACTTTTGAGGAGATTGTTGTGTAACACATTTTATGATAATAGATCTTTTCATTGATGATGGAATTCGTCTTGTCATGAAATGCTAGCAAGGTTTCTTCTTCCTTTCGTATCCAAGTAGCTTAAATTCATGCAAGTAGCTTATTTTGGTATGTGGTGTTTTATTGAGATAGCTTCGCTTTATTCCATACCACTAGCGGCTTGTTGATGATAAGTTCGCCTTGCGTGGTCGACTGGAGATTATTTTGTGTTTAACTTCGGTTGTGGTTTACATACTTATATGCGTTGTTCTGATGGTGTATGTATGTTAAGTCATAACTTGAACATCTTTTGCTATTTCCCTTGAAGATTGCACCGATTTTGCTGAGGCTGTCCGACGGAGGCTAGGTGAAATCCGGTTGAAGTCTATTGAAATGAAGCTCCACATATCTTGCATTTAGAATAGAACATGGCTTTAGCATTTTCGCGATTTGGTTGTTTCGGATTTGGTGAAGCATTTCGCTTTGGCTCGTTTGAATCCACCACGGCCGACCCGCCGTCTCTTTTGTTTGTTAGCCGCCCGAACAATTGTGTAAAGTCCCCTTGACGCTTCCAGCAATATCACATCGAGCCAAACCGAGCCTATTCGCACTTAAGGAACCTTGGAGTTGAAAACATGATCTTACTCGCAATCTTAGCATGCTGAATACTTTGTTCAAGAGAGGATAGAGCGTCCGTTGGGAGACTTTATTCTGTGTTGGTGCGGTCTCAAAAACCACGTCAACAGAATTGGCGCTAGAAGGAGGGCTGAACGAGGAAAGAACACATTGTTTCGGTTGTCATTCATTTTATGCTTGCCTCTCCTCCTAGCACGTCAACAGAACTGGCGCTAGAAGGAGGGCCATATGGATTTCTTGGCGGCTTGACACTCTGATTTGTGTTGAAGAAGGGTTTGAAATTACGAGTTCTGTGGAGAAAATTATCAGAAGTGAAGATGGTGTTCTCTCAGAGTTGAACAATCAGCTACATCCTGGATCGTATCACTTTATTTTCGCCACAAGTTGAAGAGAATCTTGAGGTCTACGCCCAGTTCATATAAAGATTTTGTAGAGTTAGAGCTACCTGCGAGATCAGGGAAGAAGAAAGAAAGTCATTCAAGTAAGGAAGCTAAGTCAAGTGAAGAAGTCGGTTCAAGTGAAGAGGTTCAAGGAGAAAAAGCGGAGAAGAAATTTCAGTTTGTTCAGAACTCCACCTAGTGCTTCGAGATTTGCTCAGCCGAAACAAGTTCAAGCTGTTGTACAACAACCAGCCCAAGTTATTGTATATCAAAGGCGACTACCAATTCAAGCAATGGCTCAACCAGGAGGTCAACCAGGAGGTCAGCAAGGAGGTCAACCCGCTCCAAACGGTGCTACATGGTTGGTTACCAACCCATCTCCGCTAGAGTTTCAAGACTACCATGAGATGCCAAAGAATCCTGAAAATTTTTGTCCTAAGTTCATTGCCAATGATGTTAACTACACGGCCGAGGACCATATCAAGATGTTTGAAGGTCACCTACGCAATAGGCAGATTGGGTACGCAGACGTGGCTTGCCGCCTATTTCCATATTCTTTGGGAGAAGAGGCTCATTTTTGGTTCATTCACCTACCAGTGGGGTCTATAAGGACGTGGGAGCAGATGAAGGAGGCCTTCATCGGAAAGTTTGGTATACCTGCCACCCCTGTAGAGCTATATCGTCAATTTGCAGAAGTAAGAAGACAAGACAAAGAGCCCATTCATGCATTCAACAATAGATTCCAAAAGGCCCTCAATAGGTTACGCACTCCTTATGTCATTGATGACGCTCGAGAAAGCTACTATTCAGCACTTGATCCTTTGACTGCAATGTTCGTAAGATCTCACCCCACTCCAGCAAATATAAATCAAGCTTACGCTAAATGTAACGAACACACTTGTACGATAAAATTAAAACTTTACAATTCATACATAAAAGTAAGAACAATACCATTTTGAACAAACAATTTCTTTTCAAAACATAAATAAGAAACATTTATTGCATCTATAAACTATTTCATTTCAAATGAAATTACAAAGCATGATGAGAAACATACATACATAGCCCGTAGGCTTTTGACACCAATAGAAATAAGAAGGTCCAGGAATCCGTCCTGTCAAGCTTTGGAGCATCCGTCGGGTGTTCGTGGAGGAGAAACATCACTCGAGCGTTTTTTCCGCCAACCACGGACTTATAATGCGGTCCCCTGCACGATCATTTTTCAATGAACGGCCCTCCCTTCGAAGAAGAGATTGGTTGGGTAACCTTTAATGACTACCAACTGGACATAGTGCTGTGATTCTACAAAACTAGTTTTCGTGCTAACGGCAAATCACAAACTAGGTCGTATTTCGGAATCACGGTGAACAAGTACAACAACTAAATGGTTCCTTACACTACTTTGGCCAAAGTGTTTACGTTCAACGAAGAACATAGGTCATATGTCACATTCACTAGCCAGGTTCAACTTGACTTAAGGCTATCTTAGTTCTACGCGTAGGTTGGTCTATCGGGTAGTCCGTACCCTAGACTTCCTACAACATTTTACTACTGGAATGATGAATCTATTAAACAAGATACTACAACAGACGCCCTAATTCAGGATATATTCATCCTAGGGATACAATAACTTGATTAAGTTGTATGTATTAAGTTGTAGAGTATATCTTGCAAATATTCTTGACTCAACCCTAGTATCTAATATTTAAACACAAGCATATGCTCATTATACAGAGCCACTAAAACACAATGCAGTTTGCTTTCCATTAACCAATGTAAAGTGTACATCATTGACAACAAAAGCCAAACAAAAGCCATGACAAGACTAAATTCATGATAATGGTTAAGAAACTATTATTCTTTTAGTTCAATCTTGAGATAATCATATTCATTTCTTTCTAGCTATGACTATATTTCAGAGAATTATCAGATTAACATAAAAAGTAAGAGTTTAGCATGCCTGTTTTAGCTTTCCACAAGTTGGGAAGATAACTCCTTCACTGGCCTCTATTCAGACCACTTTCAGCTTGGATTCTTGAAACCAAAAGCTCAACACAGTAACAGTGTAATTCCCAGTTACTCCTCTTTTATTCAAAGCTTACTTTAAACCAGCAATTTCAACTTCTGCTCTTTTGATCAGAAAACACCTTTCCTTAACAAAATACTTCACAAATTCTCTACTATGGCGAATTCTCTCTTTTGCTATGAAATGCTCAAGAACTTGATTGTAAATTCGTGTGTCCAAGAATGCCAAAACGCAGGTATATTTATAGGTTCATTTTAAAACTGATTTCCACCTTCTATGGCGCCAGGACTGCCAGCAGGTTGAAGAATATTTCAAACTAAAAACGTGTATCAAATTGGTGAGGGTTTCGACCTCCATGTTTGACAGCAAGAAGTTCATTTTAATTCGAATTTGTTTCAGGCTGTTAAAACTGTGACAACTTTCAACTGGCGCGTTTTTACAGTTAGGTTAAATGCCAAGTTTCATTTCTGACTTCTTCCTTGCTCAAATGGCGTACAGATTTCATCTTATTCACCAAGCAAGAGATGAATCGGCCATTTTCAGACGTCTGGCCCTAGTCGCGCGGGTTACCTGCGCGTTTTTCATTTTCCCTTCTGCATTTTCGCGTTTTTCTTCTTTATTTCGCTTTGGTAAAACTTTAATATTTTAATAGAGTTTTCAAAGTAAAATGACGCATTTATGTAGGCTCAAATTCGAAGATTAACATTTCAACGAATACATTTGAAAAATCCGCGTTTTCTAAGCAATTCGCAATTTTTATGAAATCTGCGATTTTTAAGTTCTTTCCAGAATTCGTATTTAATAAAAGTGCTTTACAATGTTTTAACTTTTATTTCATTTGATTTTGACAAATCTTTTATTTAAATATATTTGTTTATTATATTAAAATACTTACATAATATAGTTTATGCATAATTATTTAAATTATCAATTTAAATAATATTATATACATTTTAAACTATATTATATTAATATTTTAATATAATATTAAATATATTGAAATACTTAACATTATATTAATACATATATATTCATTTACATTATACATTAAACATGTAAATTTATATATATGTATTCGTATAATTTCAGAGGCAATGTATCATTACAATATAAAATTCATTTATCTCGTTAGCCGTGGGTATGTATATTTGTATATATATCTATATATATACTACATGTATAAGTATCCATAAATACATTTATATCGACACATACGTATGGCATATCCATCTGCTTAATACGTTTGTATCGACATGAATGTACTTATGGGTATTTGTACATATCGTATTCGTATGTACAAATACACATATCCACCTCTAACCAGAACTTATCATTTATAAGGTTATACTGGCAAGCATCACTTGTTCACACATTCAGAAGAAGACACGACTCCTAATGATACTAGACAAACCTACAGATGACTTACCTTTAACCAAAACAATGACTTAGCTTACTCAGTTCTAAGGCTTGTGTGTGTATGTCCAGTTGGTATCCATTACTGTTTACCCGACCAAGTTCTTCCCCGAGTGATATCTCTCCTCTGTCTCGAGGTACGAACCTGTCTCCTGCAAATCATGAGATGACGACGGAAATCAATTGCTCAAAACCAAGGTAATATACATTAAGCATTGTAAAAGGTTAGAACAACATTATTCCATAACTCAATATGCTAATTTCATTTAAGAATTACAATAACAGAAGCATCAGATAAAGAGACAATCATTTAGGATACATCCAATTGATCACAAGAACAATTCACTTTATTCAACAGAAAGATTCAACATTTACAATGTACATCCTATGAATAGTAGCTATACAATCGGGGTGTAACACTAAAGCTGTTGAAGTAAGTCAAGGTTTAGGACAGAATATAACTGGGCCCGTACTCTACACCGGCCTGGCTACGACAAGCAGTCAAATGCCAATGTTCGGCTCAACATGGAATCAACAAGTTCCGGCGTTAAATGCAATTCCACAACCAGCTTATCAAGTTCAAGCACCATCAAGTCAGTTAGTTCTCCATCCTGGGATGCCTTTGTCCCAGATGCAAGCTACACAGCCTGTTTATCTCCAGAACATAGTGCCACCAGTAGAGAAAGATGAGATAAAAGATTTGATAGAACAAGTGAAGAGGCTGTCAGCTGAGGTGACTCACCTCAAAAGTCAAAATAATCAGACACAAGCTATGCCACGAAATTATCAGGCACACCAAGGTGCTAACCGAGGATATCAGAGTAATCCTCCAATTCATCAGGATACCCATCAAGGATACCACCAAGATAACAGTCATGGGTATAGAAATAACAATCAAGGATTTCAGAGGAGGTCTTGGAATACAGGACCCAACAACGGAGGTGTTCCGTCACCATTAGACAATCCGCCACCTCCCGAAAATCATCCTGCAGATAGAATTTATATGGCCGAAACTGCCTCGTCAGGATGGTGTAGATTACATAACACGAACCAGCACTCTGAGCTTCAGTGTCACGAATTCCAAGTAGTGGCTGGCATTCTCAAGAGTGAGGCAAGTAATACGGGCGCCACAGAAAACCCTCCAGTTACGGGATATGAATTAGTCCCAGCACCCAGATATGGTCAGGCATTGATAATAGAGGATTGCAATTTCCCGCCTGAGTTTCAGAGTTACACGCCCCCACCAGTTAATCAACAATTTCCATCAGCTTCATCAAACACTCCCGTGGGGATGCTAGAGTTTCAAATACCATCAGAGGTTCATGCTACATATGCAACACCAGAAGAGTCTCTTTATAAAGATGGTTATGTTTTTCCACCTCTCAACAGTGTCTCGGTGGAAGGAAGAGGGGAGGTGCAAGCTTTTCAAACTACTAGAGGTGAAGCCCCTAAGGTGTACCAGAGAAATTACCACCAACAACGTGAACCTTTGACATCATCGGTGCCTCCAAATAATTTTACAACTCCGCCACATCCCAACGCAAGCAACAATCCAGGTTTACCTAGAGATTCTCCAGAATACAGGCGGCAGAATGCAACGCAAGGTGGAGGAGGACAACCAGTTATTCAGCAGCCGATTCATCAAGCTGAGCAGAGACAAAAGGAAAGTCTTCCTAGAGAGGACGTGAAAAGACTTGGCTCTTATGTGTTAGAAGAATTCAAAAGGATGAAGGTTAGTCTCCCCTTACACGAGCTAATGAAAATTTCAGAGGTTCGAGATACAATCCTGAAAAGTGTGTATGAAACGCCTATTGTGAAGGATACTTCCCAAGAAATATCTAGGAATCCTCCTGTGAACACACACTCTCGTCCTGTGCAGAGTGCAAATATGGTAGAGGAAGTGTCTCATGCGCCATTTGATACTTGGGAAGCACCGCAACAACCTCAAAACTTTGTAGGTATGGTACAAGGTTCTTCAAATGTTCCTGAAAAGTCATGGATTGAAGATAAAAAGAAACGGTTCAATATTCCTGCGGAGCAAAAGCAAAAACAAGAGCAAACGCAGAATCCAAGGCAGGTTGTTCAAGACAATCAAATTTCAGTGGACAGAAAAGATGAAAAGAAGAATGCTTCAGTAGAAGAAAAGAGGAAGCCAGTCATATTTTATCAGGGGAAGGGTGAGCCAGCCCCATTTCTGGTTTCAGTCAGAATTTTTGGAAGGCTATTGCATAATTGTTTGATCGATTCTGGTGCATCAAGTAATGTCATGCCTTTGAAGGTATGTCAGGCGTTGGGTATAATTCCGCTCCAGACCAACAAGAAAGTGACTCAGCTGGATAAGACTGAAGTTCCAGTTGTAGGGGAATTAGATGGTATTCATATGCAGCTAGCAGCGGATCCCAGAATTCAGAGTCGCATCGACATATCAGTTGTGGATATACCGGATGGTTATGGCATGCTATTAAGCAGAGATTGGTCCAGAAAATTGAATGGATACATCGCGACTGACTTCTCCCACATGTGGCTTCCATGGAAGGGAGTCAGTCATATTTTATCAGGGGAAGGGTGAGCCAGCCCCATTTCTGGTTTCAGTCAGAATTTTTGGAAGGCTATTGCATAATTGTTTGATCGATTCTGGTGCATCAAGTAATGTCATGCCTTTGAAGGTATGTCAGGCGTTGGGTATAATTCCGCTCCAGACCAACAAGAAAGTGACTCAGCTGGATAAGACTGAAGTTCCAGTTGTAGGGGAATTAGATGGTATTCATATGCAGCTAGCGGCGGATCCCAGAATTCAGAGTCGCATCGACATATCAGTTGTGGATATACCGGATGGTTATGGCATGCTATTAAGCAGAGATTGGTCCAGAAAATTGAATGGATACATCGCGACTGACTTCTCCCACATGTGGCTTCCATGGAAGGGAGTTCCGAATCAGATAAAGATCGAAAGTACACCACGGCTCAAATTAATGATTACAGAATGTGGTGAAAATAGTGATGTTTTATTCATGGAAACTGATTTGGGTACGTACAAGCCTGTTAAGAGAGAAGTCCTCACGCTGCAAAACTCGGAGGGAGAGAGGTTTTTAGAAGATACGCCTGCCTTCACTGGAGTGTTGATTGAAACTGATTCAAGTAGGAATGAGAATGAAGGGACATTCAGAGATTCTATGTTAAGAGATGTAGAGCAAGATGCAGAAAGTGCCCCCATCAGAGACTTATCGTTACCCATTTACGAAGCTTTCTATTCGGAGAACACAGGTGCCATGGGTAAGACCTCCTTAGAGCAAGTCCCGGAGATGATTCCACAAGTCACTTTAGAGGAAGAATGTGAAGAAGTCAATTGGGGAGAGGACCAAATTCAAACAAGGCTATCTCAGTTGAGGCACTTGGAAGAGAAAAGAGATGAAACTATGGGAAGTTTCACCATGCATCAAAGGGTCATGAATAACAAATCATGGTTGGACCCCTATCAAGCTTCTGAGACCCTGGGAGACGATGCATTTAAGTTACGGACACGAACAGGAGGGGATATCCCATTGCCAGGTGATGGGAGATTCCTCAAGCATTATTTCCAACCCTAGGTTCTCTCTGAGAGCCTACTTTGTAATATAGTTAGATTAGATTTGCTTTCCCGTTTGTTTGCTTTCCTTTTTGTTTTTCTTTCGTTTTGGTTTTGGGTTTGTTGCCCTTTGGGTTTTTTGGTTTGGCGTTTCCGTCCCTTGAGTTGTCCACTCAAGTGGTTTTGGTTTGGAATGAGCAAGGATTTCAGGGTTTTCCCGTTGCGAAGGGGGTAATGATGGTTTTAACTCCCACAACGTGGTTTCTTTCTGCTGGAATTTGCATAAATTTTTGAAAAGGACTAAGGTTGTTTTCCTCTTGTTATCATCCAGTTAGAGATTGAACTCGTCTCGGGAGGTTAATCCGCTATTGTGTCTCAACACACGAGTCTAAAGACCTTAAAAATCTTACCTATCTCCATTCTGGGTCATTTTGGTTTCTTGGGAAAGGTTTTAGCAGGTGAAAATCTTACATCTTGCTTCAGCGCCACTGCAATTCTCAAACCCATTGGAGGCTTCATTGCCTGCCAGCCAATTGAGGAATTGACGGAGAAATCAAATGAAGAAAAGAAAATGTGCTTAAAAGAAATATCTGAAAGGAAAAAGAGAAAATGAGAAATGAGAAATGAAACATATTATGAAATATTGGTTTTGGGAACATACGAGTAACTCCACCGGGGCTATGGACGCCCGGCCGGCAGTGGAGCAATATTCGTGAGAATTGTAGTGACAACCTCGTCGGGGCTATGGACGCCTGACTGGCAGCGAGGCAATGTCCAGGATGCTTTTGAAGTTAAGATATTTATATAACCTGCTGCGACCGATTCCGGAAAGCGACATGGTTCAGAGATGGAATGAATGCACACACTCACAAGGTTTTAGATGAAAGTGTTTTGATCCAATATCGGATTCTTCTCCCCTTTTGAGTAAGTGTCTTTCCTGTATGATGGTTCGAGGAAGATTTAATCAAAGTTCAATTCTTAAAGTGTTTTTCAACACTTTCCCATGGGGATGCCAGATGTTGTGACCTTTTCACACATCGCCCCATCCAAGATGGGGACCCCCAATTTTTGCTCCATTCTGGTCGTTTTGGCTTTGGTTTTTGTGTCTCTCTCTCCGTCTGTCTCTTTTCTGGGGTCTGCTTCCTGGGGACGTTCCCGTCTGCAAGCTTCAACATGAATTTGGCCAAGTCTGAAATTAGGGTTTGAGTCTTTCCAGCCAATTTGAGGTCGAACGAGGTGAATAACTTGAAACTTGAGCTTAATGTTCTTGTCAGTATGCTTCCAGCAGGCTCTCAGCAAAATTTCATCAAATTCCGAGGTACTTACTATTTTTAGTAAGTGTGAAATTCAGTGCAGTTCATCAGTATTTTTGAAATTCCGACAGTCACACCACACTCAGAGTATATCAGACTGCTTGCATGCCAAATTTGAGCAAAAACGGACGACTTACTATTTTTAGCAGTCCGGCTTTCGGGACGAATTTCAGGGTGCAGATGCAGAGTTCTTCTTTGCATGTCTGCATATTCCTTCTGGGTTTTTCGAGACCTTCGCAATGATATAACATGCAAGACGAGGCGACCACTTTCAGGATTCAGCCTTCCGAGGCTATTTTTAGGGTTTGCATGTCGAAGTTTCTTTTGCATGTCAGGTGATTCCTGATGAGTTTTTCGAGAGCTTCGCGATGGTGTGACATGCAAACGAGAATTCTCACTCAGTAAGGAACTAGCTATTTTTAGCAGGTGTGTCCCGGCAGCCGCCGCCCAGCAGTTCAGAATCACGAGCTGATCGCAGTGTCGCGGAAACGAGGACAAACAGAGTTCATTTGATACGCATGCAAAGTGAATTAGTGTTTCCAGCTTCGGAGCCTAAAAATAGGCATAAAAAGTCAGAATTTCCGAAATCCGGTGTAAACCACCGCGATCAGCGTTCTTCAGGCTATCTGTTGGTGAAATTTCAAGTCAAACGGAGCACTTACTATTTATAGTAAGTCAATTTCGAAACATGCTAAAAATAGTAAATCAGTGCATCGTCGATTGTCGATAGCAGTCCGCGTGGTGAGGAGCGCCTCATTAAAATTTCAAGCTAATCGGAGCTGTGGAGGTACCAAAAACGAGAGGTTACTATAAATAGCAAAACACTTCTCAAAATGTGCTATTTTTAGTAAGTCAGCTCAAAATGGCAATGCCAACAGGCTAACCAGGTCATGAAGGTCCAGTGGTCAAAATTTCAAGACAATCTGAGCTTTCGAAGTTTGAGAATCAGAGGATTTACTATAAATAGCAGGGGCATGAACGCTGGCAGAGGAGGGTACAAAAATGTCTAAGTCTGAGTCTCATCCTGTAGCCTACTTCAGATGCGCCCAAGGAGAAATAAGTTGATGAAAATTTTCTAAGTGTTGAGTTCATCCTCCTGCCTAGCCCAAATGCGCCTACCTTGAGAGTTTGCATGCTAAAAAATTCTAAGTTAAAACTTCATCCTGCTCCCTAGCCTAAATGCGCCCACTCTAAGAGGTTGATGAGAAAAAAAATTTCTAAGGCATGGAGATATCCTCCACCACCCTCCATTTGCGCCCATCCCTCTCATGTAGCAAATGCGCCCAACAAGAAGTCAAGGCTGGCCGTTGGAAATGTGTCATCCTCCACACATGCTGAAATGCGCCCACCTCATAAGCAAGTCCAGGAAAATTTCTAAGTATAAAATTTTTTCATCCACCTCATGTAGCAAATGCGCCCAAGTTCAAGAGGGTCAAAGCAAAGTCAACTTTTTTTTATCCTCCTACATGGGCAAAATGCGCCCAAAAGCTGCCATGTGAAGACAAAATCTAGGAAGCTGAAGAGTCACTTGTTGAAGGCGTTGAATGTTTTCATCCTCCTCCACATAAGAAATGCGCCCAAAGCATGGCAAGTGAAGACAAAATAAGGAAGGAAAGGTGGCGTTGCATGTGTTTCATCCACCTCCCTATGCTAAATGCGCCCATGCAGCTAAGGAGTCAACAAGTCAACAAAACTCATCCTCCTCTCACCTCAAAATGCGCCCATCCTCTTCCCTATGCTAAACGCGCCCATGTTGAGGAGTTAAAAGGTAAGTGGATGGAGTAAAAGGTGGTAAATAAAGTGAAAGACACTTCATGGCGTGGTAAACACAAGGCAAATGATAGGCGTTTTCCTCTCAAAGTGTGATATGCGCCTATGTTGAAGGGAGTTATAAGGTGTTAGAAATATTTTCTAGGGCGTTGAAATGTTTGAGGGTGGTGAGTGAAATTAATGTGCTAGGCGTTAGAGAATAAAATGCCTAAGTGTTGGAAAATGGTGCCAAGTGAAAAAAAAAAATGCTAGGCATATCCTCTTGCTCATGCTATTTGCGCCTAGGATGAAATGTAGGATGATGTGATATGAAACTTTTTTTTTCTAAAGGGCGTTGGAGCTTCAAGTGAAAGTATTTTCTAAGTGTGGAGTTAAATACAAAATGGTGAGTGAGAAATCAAGTGTGCCAGGCATGAATAAAATTTTTCTAAGGAAAGTTGATAAAATTTCCAATGCTGGCGAATGGACAAAAAAATTTCCAAGGCAAAATTTCCAAGATGCTTTAAAAATTTTCTAAGGCACAAAATATTTTCTCCCTTAGAAAAATGCTTAAGTCTAGAGGGGTGATGGAATTTTTCTTGAAGCACCAGATGGGCCGCCAAAGATGTAGTCAGTGAATGCCAGCTCCACAAGATTGATAAAAATTTTCCAAATCAGAGCAAAATTCTCAGAGGGGATCAAAGAACGAGAATAAATTTAATGAAAGAATATTTTCTAAGGTTCAAAATTCAAGAAAAATTAAATGAACCCGTTCGTTGGGGACCCATGGGTTCGATGCGTTCTGGAGAAAATTTTCTTCTGGGTATCGAAGATTGCCGATGAGGAGTTAATTTTAAGGTCTTCCACAGCTTGTCGAGGATTCTGGGATGAAGATTTTTAAGTGGGCACCAGGCTGGTGAGTTTTCCTAAGGGAAAATTTGAAAATTTTCTAAGGCAAAATGAGGAAAACGTGTTTTCAAGGTAAAATTCTCCAGATGATGTATTTGAAAGGAACTGCCTAGGTGAATTTGCTCAAATCCTTTGTGAAGATAGTTTACTTGAGCCAGAAATGAATAAAATCGAGGTTAATGAGCTCAGTAGTGGAAAATGAAGTTCACCAAGGATGGAAATTTGAAACAAAAGGCATAAAGAGTTGGCGATGAACGCTTGAAAGTTGGAGCGTGAGGATCAGGTGAGTGAGTTAAGTTTATATCATGAAGTATTCTAATACCCTTCTCCTTGCTTGTTTTGCAGGAGGAACGTTGAAGCCTGAGCACGATGTCTGGAAGTGGAAGCACGATAAAGATGAGTTTCAAATCTCGAAGGAGGAAAATTTGCAAGAAAATGGCTAAGTGTTAAGACTTAGTATAACTCGAAGTGACGAAGATGAAAACCCTCAAGTGGAAGAAATCAAAGAACAACGCCAAGAAAGAAGATCGAGAACAGTGTGAGCAGCGTCTACAAATGGAATCTTCTAGAAGGATGATGGTGGACATTATAGAGCATTTATTTTACTCTCCTCGTGGCGGTTTTAGAGACAATATTATTTAGAATTTAGCGCGATTACAGCCCTCTATTGATTGTAACCCTAGCCGTCTTTTGGGACTTGGCTAGCTATATAAGGGGGAGTCCCCTCATTTGTAATTCATTAGAATTAGATCAGACATTGGAATAGGAGACATTGAGAGAGTATTAGTATTAGAGTTAGTAGTGTAGCATTGTAGAGCATTTTGCATCATTTGGAGAAGAGAGAAAGTTTTCCCTTTGAAAACTTTTGAGGAGATTGTTGTGTAACACATTTTATGATAATAGATCTTTTCATTGATGATGGAATTCGTCTTGTCATGAAATGCTAGCAAGATTTCTTCTTCCTTTCGTATCCAAGTAGCTTAAATTCATGCAAGTAGCTTACGTTGGTGTGTGGTGTTTTATTGAGATAGCTTCGCTTTATTCCATACCACTAGCGGCTTGTTGATGATAAGTTCGCCTTGCGTGGTCAACTGGACATTATCTTGAGTTTAACTTCGATTGTGGTTTGCATGCTTATATGCGTCGTTGTGATGGTGTATGTATGTTAGATCATAATTTGAACATCTTTGCTACCCCTTTGAAGATTGCACCAATTTTACTGAAATTTTGTCAAGCGGAGGCTAGGTGAGATCGGTTGAAGTCTATTGAAAGCGAAGCCCCTCATCTTGCATTTTAGAATAGAATATAAATTTCTTAGAGCCCTTACCCCTTTTGCCCCTTTTATTCCAGATTAGAGAATTAGGAAACTTGCGCTCACACATAAATCATTTGAATCTACGAAAGCCCTTAGTCTCTTGTTTGTTTGTTAATGGGCATTAGCCTTAAGTCCCCTTGACATACCAGCAATATCACCATCCCGAGCCAAAGCAGGCCTATTAGCACTTAAGGAACCTTGGAGTTGAAAGCCCCTTGATCTTTTTCGCAATCTTAGCATGCTGAATACTTTGTTCAAGAAGGGATGATACGTTGGGAGAACTTTGTCTGTGTTGGTCTTGGTCCTCAAAAACCAAATCCAACATGGCGGAATAGAAGTTGAACATCTGATTCCCACTTTCACCTATCTCGGGGTCTATGGTTATTAGTTGCCCCACTCATGTTACCAAGGTACCCGTCGGATGAGGTCGTCTTCATGGAGTTCTTGAGACAGGCTCACGATGTTCATATAGTCCTGAGAAATAGAAGGAGACCCTCTCTTCAGTTTCCATTAGAGTTGGGTATATACACATGCAGGACAGCTGCAGACGCCAAGTCAATGGGAGACGAGTTATATAAACTCAGCCTCAAGTCCTACAGCGAGAGACGGTCATTTGATCCTCATGGTTTTTACGCTGGCCAACTTGAGAAGAACTATGATCATATACCCGCACTTGAAGATTTTTGGGCTAATTGTACAGATGAGTTTGAGGTGTGGAGACGTAGTTACAGCAGACTTACTCTCCATCAGATGAAGGATTGTTTAAATGAAGACATAGAAGGGTTATCAGATAATGACGAGGACGTGCTTCTCCCGATGTATACTCAGAAGCGAATAGAAGATCAGCCCCTTTCACAGGTCAATTGGGCTAATAAGGAATCCCTTTCAGTCAAAGACAGGACAAGACAAGTCCTTGAGCATAGTAAGGTTTTCTTGGTCCTTAAAAGGAAAAACTCCATTCCAGTAGCAGAGCCACCAAGGATAGTTCCCTCTTCCTCCAGAGCACAGTCGAAAGGGAAGGGTAAAAGTCAGTCTCAAGAAGGCGTCAAAGGTAGTAGATCAAATAAAAATGTAAAAAGAAGGTTGGATTTCTAAGCATAGTCATACAGGAGCAGCCTACAGCTGATTCAGAAGTTCCTCCTGACGAGCCCATACCTCAGAAAGAAGCAGAGGAGCCACCTTCAACACATGTTTTTGTACCTTTGACAGGTTCTTCACCAATCCACATTGACCTTCATATCGAAGATGATGAAGAGATTACAGTTGCACCTCCTGAGGAAGTTAGTAAAGATACTACTGTGTCTTGGCTTGAGAACTCCTTAGGAAGGGTTAGAAGAAGGCCTTCATATCAGATGAGTGTTGATGATCTTGATAACATCTATCAGGAACCTCCTAAGAAGAAGGCAAAGAAGCAAGTTCACTTTGATAGGAATCCTGATAATGAAATAATCATGGAGACTGCATTGCCCCCAGAAGACAAGAATAGGGATGAGGTGAATATGGATGATTTCGTCATGGTCAAGGCCAATCTCGGTAGAAATACCAGACATGCAAATTTGAGTCTCTTTAGAGTTGCATCCGAAAATCTTCAGGAAAGAGTACTCAAGGATGGAGAAGACAAGGCAGCACTCAAGGCTGAAAATCAGCAGCTCAGGCTTTTCATTTCTAACCTTGTCCATGGTACTTCACAGGTAACCCAGTTGCTGCCCCAAATTTTAGAGACACCAGCTAATCATCAGCAGTTAAGACAGTTGGTCATTTATGGGAAAGAAACTCAAGAGTGGATCGAGAGTTTCATTGTCAGAGGAAGGGAGATCTTGGCACGGATGTTCCAGTTAAGGGAAGACGCTCATAAGCTACGTCAAGGTATCCAAGGATTTGAACAAACACTGGCTGAAGTAAAACCGAGACATGAGATCATCATTGCTGATTTAGACACGGCTTACGGTTCAGCAGTTTCAAGAGAACACAAGAGAAATCCTTGCCTGGAGAGAGCGTCATGTTTTCAAAGTTAAAACCTATGAGAGGATATCTGAAGAATTCATCGCCTACAGACAAAGGGTGATTGAAGTTCTCCTTTTCATTGGTGAGTTTATCATAGAGATCCCTTCTCAGTACAGTCTTGAAGATGGATCCTACGTCGGGCTTGATGAAGTGTAGGATCAATTCCAGAGTGTTGTTCGCAATTGCAATCCAGTTGGCGGAAGGATAGGCCATATTTCAGTGATGTCGGCAAAGTTAGAAGCGGCCGATTGATGTCGAGAAGATTTCCTAAGATCTATTGGAGATCGCTGAGAGATATTCTAGAAAAGCGGTGCTTCGGTGATGGCATGAATGCGCAGAACGGGGACTTTAATCTCACAACTTCCTGGCGGATGTGATGGGAGGAGCTTTAAAGCGACTTTTCTTCTGAAGCTTTCTTTCAGCTTTCTTTCTATTCTTGGAATGATCCTTATCCATTCTTTGAGAGAAGAAGATAAATGTAATAGTTGGCGTTTCCCGCTTTTTCTGTTTTCTAGGGTTTTAGATGTTATCTTCTTTCTAGATTTAGTAATAAAGCTTGCTTGCTGAGCAAGCCCTAGATTGTGAAAGCAAGGAGATTTTAGGGTTCCCTACTCCTTTGCTTCTCTATAAATAAGAGCCTTTGCTCATTTGGTTTCTTTAACCGTGCTAGTGAGAGCAAAACGCTGAGCCTATTGTGCCTCCTATTTGTTACTCAAGTATTGTTTCAGTGTGTGTTGTGATAAACAGATTGTTGAGCCTCTTTGTAGCGAGGAGTTAGTGTGATTGCTGTTTTCTATTGTGTAAGAGCAAGATTGCAAGCCTCTTTAGCTGCAACTTCTTGTTCCAGGCATGTTAGAAGGGAGTTTTGTTCCAGAGATTTGAGTAATAAAATCATGAGCCTCCTTTGCCTTGATCCAAAATCTCAGATTTCCGTTAGTTATGTTTTGCTTTTATGATCTTGATTTCAATTCGCAGTGAAGTGTGTAGGTGTTTGTTGAGAGGGTGTGAAGTGTTTTAATGGAAGATCTACCTTGTTAATTTCTAACTTCTCTTGCTCTGCTATTACTTGAGAGGTTAGGAACGTCTTTAGTTTAAGTTAGTCGTAGTTGAACTTCTTATATCAGAAAATCTCAGCTGCGGCGTTTGTGTTTAATAAACCTTGTGCTCTAAGCTGATCAAAAAGATAGGCAACTTAGTTTTAGTTTACTTTCTTTCAACACTATCAGCAAGAGGGAGCTTCCCCTCCTAATTTGAAGAGCAGTTTATCTGTGCATAGCTGTCCGTTTCAAATACGCATTCCAGAGGTGCGAATTTAAACGCCAACACAACAAACAACTATGTTAAATGTTGATAGACACCAATATGCATCTACTCGATGTTGAAACTTCGACAGACAGCTATGTTAAGTGTTGATAGACACCAATATGCATTTGCTCAATGTTGAAACTTCAAAAGACAACTATGTTAAGTGTTGTTAGACACCGATATTCCATAGTCAGTGTACAATGTCTATTATTATGCTTTGGTAATATTGGTTATCCGACTATGTATTAATTGTTTGTATTAATTGATTTTCAACTTTGGGTAGTTATAAATGTAAGTTGGTTAACGATCGCCGGGTCCTTTAAATACATTGTGTATCATCAAGGAGAGGAGGATGATCTATTCGGATCAACTATGATTCTTGGCTAACAAGCTCTAGTCTTCCTTAATAATAATTTCATGAGTGAATAAAGATATATTTTATGCATATATCTGGTAAGCACTATCATCTCCATTATTAATTCATGTATTTAATTCATGAGATCGAGTGTCATGTCCCCAAAATATGAGCATAAGATAACAAAGGCATACTTGAATTGATATCAACACAATTATAATTGTCATAGACGATATTATAATTGTAATTATTACAATCATAAATATTAAAATATAGATATTAATAATTTAAATATTACGATTATTATAGATATTAAAATATAAATATTAACATACAAATATAATACTATGAACCTTAAAAATATAAATTACAATTATAAATTATTATAAATATTAAGTGTAAATACTAAACAATTTAAATATAGTCGTTACATAGATTAAGATAAACTCCCTGATCAATCCGTAGTCATCCCACTGTGCATATCGAAGGGATTGACTTCTATTATTCTCCTGCCGCGTATGCATATTGCCAAGCTTTCAGTAGAAGCTCTACACCACCGCCATATTTGTCTTCAACTATCGGGCACATATGATGTACAAGGAAGTCTGTCATCTTTACCAACTCCCCTATCCCTGCCGATATTATCATGTTATGTCCATTCTCTATTCGGCGCATTAGCCAATGAATATACCTTACCGTTGGCAACAGATTATCAGGCCTACGCTCCATGAATACAATTAGATCGTCAACTAATCTTTTGTCATTGAGAGTATATATAAAGGCCAATGAACTAACAGGACAGATTATCACAATCAACCAAAATGCAATATAGAACTTAAATACCCAATATACAGACTTATAGAGAATGCTATAAAATGCCCTATCTCATTAGTGTCGTAATTAGTCTCAGCATAGCCAAACGTTCATAGACTATAATAGCATATTCTACAGGCGTTAACATATCCAGTTCAAATATCATCATCTAGCATATATAACGGCTCCCATATAATAATAGGCCAAGATCGACGGCTTTAAGCAAGGCACTGTCACATAAATATGTGGCTCCTTAATCCCATGATTAACATTTTCCTCCCAGGATGCGGCTCTTAGTATTCAATAAAAAGTTGATCGAAGAAGCCTACATGGTTGGTCAAAGATTCATATCTTGATGGCGTTAAGGGTTAAGAGTGTCGGGAGCTATTTGTTATCTTGCCGCTACTCATAGCAGAGCCGCTAACCCCAAGGAGAAGACTAATATGGTGACTCAGAATAATCTTTGAATTTCCACGTTGGGCATAAAGACAAACAATGCCAACCATAGTGTTCAACATTAGCCTTGGAAGCAGCGAACATAATATTCTTATTATGTGAGCCCAAAAATAACTTATGCAAATCTCCTCAATACAATCTCCACGGAATAATAAGAATTGACACCATGTTTTCTATCACAAAGGCACAATGGGTAAAAGACCCAGGTGGCAATGATTTTCAAACATACCTGATAGTCCCAATAGCACTGGAACAATTAAATAGTCAACAGAGGGCCTAATTCGTTTATCATCACTCATATATGAATAGTCATTGTGAAATATTCCGAGCCAAATTTTTTGTTTTTCAATTAACAGATTACCAATTACAAACAGTGCACCCGTTAAGGTTAGATGGATAAACCAAAACGTGCAAGAAAGCAACTCTAACCAGAATGGCGCCGATGATGGCGAGCATTGGTCAGAGGATCTTCTACTCTAAATACAGAAAGGAACTCAACGTCAAGTATGTGCTACCCAATCCAATGCGGAGTGAGGGGCGACCATATGACGGAGTGATTACAGGAGGCAAAGCTTGAAATGAAAATGCTGAAAGCTGAAACTACTCAACACCCAGAATGTGCTTGCTCACCCAAAATGGGAAGTAGCTACCATAGGGCGGAGTTAAACTAATTCACTAGTATAGAAAGCAAGAACGTGAATTACAATTAATGACAAAGCAATATTAAAGGATACTGGTCAGTACTACTGCCAGTTTACAATAAATAACTATTGCCTGCAATGTCAATATATTAAACTCTTTCCAGATAGAGTACTCAACATTATTTCTGCTACAAGCTCAAAGGAAACCACAATGCCAATTACAAATCAGAATGATGCAGATTTCTGTATACTGTTTTTGACAGATCTGTACTTTTAAATCTTTTAATCAGCAACATAAGAATTCACTAAGTGGCTCATAACTCCCTCGATGCTTACCCAAATGGCCTATTCTTAGATGCAAAATGCTAATGATGAAGAGGCGCCTAGACTGAATGCAAGAAACAGCTTTGAAAAGCTAATATTTAATTTACACGGAAATCAATGCAACATGCTAATGGTACGGCCTGCTGGAAAGTTCGACCCTTCCTTAAAAATCCAATACTTAACATAAAAATCTGAGATTTGAACTAAAGGTTCGCCTCTCCTAGACAATGAGGAATGACAAATACCCAGAACTCTTTTTTTCTGTATTTTTTGACTTGTGATTACAAACATGAATCTGCTGTATTAATTGATGCAAAAGCTGAAACTCTAAAATGCCAAATAAGATCTAACAATGCAAAACTGAACACAAAATGTATGAACTAAGATGCACTCACAAATAGACTGAAATTCACCACTAGATGTTGTCTTGCAAACACGAAGTGATGCCCAAGTTAGGAGGCCTTCATTCCTCGAAGCAGTCCCAGAGCCAATCCGGCAGCATAACAGTATAGTCGACAAAAGATCCCCAAAATGGTGCACAAGACTCCTTTTTATAAGTTTTGTTTGACTTCACGAAACCCTAAAATCTGCTTTTAGGTCAAAACCCCTAATCTCCTCAAGAAGGCGTACTTTCTCTTCAAAGCTTAGATTTGACATTTTAATTAAATATCATACTTTGAAATATGCGCCCCTCATAACCCTGTTTTGACTTAGGAAATAATTAAATCATCTCTTAATGAGGGCGCCACCCTCAAGGACCCACTTTTAAAAACAACATTAAGTCATTAAGTCTAAGCCAAGGGGTCAACGTTAAAATATAACATTTAAACATGACCTTTTTAATTAAATGACTTAACTTATCCTTCTGAATGTGCCCTGAAGCCAAAACTGAGCAAGCCATCTGACCCAACTGAAACAGGAAGTCAACCGAGCTGAACTCAACTGGAAAGCTGCCAAAAATAGAATTTACTAAAAATAGTAAATTCCAAAAAGTGCTCTGAATGCCGAGATGACCATACCACTGCGAAGCTATCTGAAAACCTAGAAAGAATCCGCCATTGAATCCTCCATCTCTGAGCAATGACCTCCTCAAAAATAGGAAACCCTAATTTTACCTTCCGACTAGCCTTTGGGTTTCCAGAAAAAGGCCACGGTCACATGAATGATCAGGTTTGAGAAGGGGACATTACACATTGCCAAAGCGTTTCCTACATTATCAACTGAGAATTATATTGAAAAAGATATAGGCGGCAAATTAATTATCAATAGTAATCAATCTTACTGTCAATAAGCAATGACCATTACCAATATAATAATAATTGTCAATAATATCAACTTGTTAAGGAGAATGGGTGAGAAAGGGAATAAGACAAGTCTTTAAGATGTAATCATTCTTAAAACCATTTTAAAAGGGATGTGATTAGTTAAAGGGGAAAGACGTATGTGAGGAGATACAACTCCTCACATCAAGCCTCCTCAAAAGACATATATAGGAGATCAAAACCTGACCTAAGGGAGAAGAAGGGAATGACGAAGATATATATGTAGTTTGGAAAAAGTAGAGAAAGACGTAGCAATAGGAATACAAGCGATCCAGCAAACCAAGGTGAACTTTCTTCACATAGCTTTAATATTTAGTTTCTCCCAAAATGCGACATAATGATGCTGCAAGCATTCTGTGTGATCAAGGCCTCTCTATTCGAACTTTGTGTTGCTGGATATATTCTTAACCATACTCATCGAATTGTCCAGTTTGTCTTTGAATTCTGAAGTCGATTCACCATAATGCATCATACCTGGGATAGATTCACTATATTTGGAAAGAACTCTGCATTATGTTATGATGGACTATGTATTCCTTGATTGGCCATAAGATGGCATTGCACAAAATGATTTTGCTTCAATAACCATGGCTCCACCCCCAATATATCATGCATACCTTTATAATGAATTTAGTGATGTTAGTATGCATTTATATTGAATTGATGCTAGATCTATTAGAATGCATTGTCATGTATCGTGGATAAAAGAATATAAAGATTGACATTTATATATATATATATATCTTGCCACATTTACTTTTGAATTCAGATACATTGTTATGATGGGGCTCATTTGATTATACACTCACGTTAAATACTTTCAAAGCATAATGGATGCAAATACAAATGAATCACTAATACTGCATATTCTATGATTATATAAAGATTGTCTGCTATGTGCTTGTGAACCTATCAAGAAGGGTGAATCATGAGTAAGTTGGTTTGCCTAAAAACCCCACCTAGTATTCCGCCCTATAGGCCCGAGACAAGGGTTGGGTCATGGAGGAGTGGGGGTCCCACCTAAGATTCAGTCCCACAGGCTCGAAGCAAGGGTTAGGCAATAGGAGGTGGTAGGCCTTAGGCCACTTGGACTCTATGGTTCCTCTCCCCTAATAGGACAAGTGTCTTCTGAGGTGTTTCCATGAGTGGAGCATGCAAGTACTAAGCCACTAGGCAAGAAGGATTGTGATGGACAACCTCTTGAGCTTTATTTGAGGGCTTCAGGGTGGATCCACCCATGGCACTCCTTTGTTTACCAATCTGCATTTATGATTATGTCTGATTTTGGATACTTGATATTAAAGCTAACATATGTTGGCGTCAAATCTAACACCTCTGGAGTGCAGGTTTGTACGGACAGCTATGTACACTACGCAATGAGTGCTCTTCAAATTAGGAGGGGAAGCTCCCTCGTTGTGCTGGAATGCATGGAAAAGAAAAGTGATCTAAGTCCTGTCTTTTTGTTCTCAGCTGGAAGAGGCACAAGGTTAAGAAAACCAAGAACGTTGCAGCTAAGGATTTTCTGGTTTCGCAGATCAGTAACTACAACTAAGCTAACTACTTTAAATCTATCCAGTTTCCTCAAGAAAACAGAGCATGAGAAAATGGAGCAGGGATTGACTATCGGACGATAAGCGTGTTTAGACTCTCTACTTGAAGGCAAGGTGGCGCAACTATCATCTCAATCTAAACAAGCTTATTGGGCACAAAACAGATATAAGAATTTACCAAGACAACCTTATGGAACCCTGTGTGGCATAACACTTGATTGAAATAGTAAAATCTTCACAAAACAGCCTTTATCACCACAATCTCACGAAACCCTATGTGGCATAACCTTTAATTATAATGATAAAGATTCACAAAACAGATTTATCACCGTAACTTCTCGAAACCCTATGTGGCATAACGATTGATCACAATGGTAAATTAACACAAAACAGATTTATCATCTCAATTTCTTGGAACCCTATGTGGCATAACAATTGACTTCAATGATAAAGATGTTCAGAGATCTAACTATGGGAGGAATTTACCGCCAATCTTATGGGAACCCTATGTGTATAACCTTGATTGAAAGTAGTAAAGAGACTTCTAAAAGCGATCTTATCAATACAATCTCCACGAAACCTATATTGTATAACACTTGATTGAAATGATAAAAAGATTCACAAGACAAATTTATCTAAACTATGGAAAGAATCCACCATTACAATCTCTTGAAACCCTATGTGGCATAACAATTAATTGCAATAGCGAAGACACATGAACAAATACCAAAAGAGCAATATTGAGGGCAAGGTAGGCGCAGCATATATTTCTCTCTCAAGCCAAAGTTATTTACAAATGAGCAAAAGCTCTTATTTATATACATCAAGGTGTAGGTAACCCTAAAAAGAATCCTGCTTGTGTCATCTGATTATTGCAATGCATGCAAATCATGCGCCAAACCCTAATTAAGTAAACTATACAGTTAACTGGGCAACTACCCTCAGTTTAACTGAAACATCTAATCTAAAAATGGACAATTGTGCGAGCATGCACGTCCTTATTGAAAGCAAGTTAACTGGAAGACTAACATGGAGTTAAGTAAAATAAGTGTGAAGGCGAGAATCTCGAGAATAGATATGCATGTGGTAATAACCGGGATTAAGCTGAAGGAGTAACGCAGAGTTCAACTTTCGTGTGTTAAGAGAGTGGGGCGAAGTTTACTATGAGTGATCTCGAACAATCAACCCCTCAACGAGATTGTCAACTGTATCAGCATCTGAATGTCAGCAACTTGAGCAATCTTTGCAATCTTTGCACACTCAACCAGCATTTCATTGACTGGTAACTTTGGCGGCTCCGTAACTGAAGTGTTTAGCCAACATCTCTTCTACAGCTTGATACAAATCAGTCTCAGCTTTTCTGATGAAGTCATGAATTAAAACCGATTTGGTCTTGAATTCAATCTATGTGTATTGTACTCTGAAAAACTCGCCTGTTGACTGTGAACACGGCTATATTCTGACAACATTTCTGAGAGCTAAAAATAACCTGCTGAAGCTAAAAATAGCCTTTCGAAGATTTATTTTAAGTGAAAATCGAGATATGGGTTTGTCAAAAGAAGATTTAAAGACAACCCAAAGATGTGATTTGAAAATTTGACTTCTACTCGACCATGCAAAGGAATTTTTGGAGTTGAGGAAAATTAGTAACTTCGAGAGCAGTGTACGGAGTAAATTTTCCTGAAAAATTCTGGCACATGGGTTTTCTTGAGGAAGCTATTCTGAATCAACCCAGATGATTTGTTTTGCCAAAAGTCACCAATTCTTCAAACATGCGAAAGAATTTAAGACGAGAAATAGAAGAATTTAAGACAGAAGAAAGAAGTTTTTAGTGCTCTGCTTCTGCTAAAATCGCCATCTTGTCTGAAGTCTGTTGATAATTCTGACTTGTACCTGCAAAGAAAATGTTTTGATGTCTTCGCCAATGATTGTTGATGAAGAATTTGCCTTTGATTTGGAAGAATTCGCCTTTATTTCTGAAGAAAACCACGAATTTATCCTTGAAATTTGCGCCTTTGTTCTGAAGAAATTCGAATCTCTTTGAAATTGCTTTGAAAATTAACAAAATTCGATTTCTTTTGAAAATATGAATTAGCTTTGAAAATTGCGAATTTCTCTTGAGATTGAATCTTCTCTTTGAAAAATACGAATTTTATTGAAAGCTCTGTGAATAACAAATGATGACGCCATACTTGAATAAGAAGAAATTCGCACCAATTGAGCAACTGCAAGAATTCAAAACCCTAACAAGAATAGAAGATCTCTGATTGGCCCCTTTTCAGTTCCACTGCCACTGACTGGAAGTTCGAATTTGAAAATAATAATAAAATACTTATTATCATGCAATGGCGCTAAAAATAGACATTTTTGAACTTCAGTTGACAAACTAGTTGAAGCTCTGAGATTCATCTTTTGACTTT
>VDFB02290094.1:0-19317 GCA_007258455.2 Sequoia sempervirens
AACTAGGAGGTACAACTTCAATTGGTATTGGAGGTAGTGAAATAATATGAGAAGATGGAAATTGTTCCTGTGGGGATGGGGGCGGAAGAATTGTTACTTGTGATGGGCCTGGGGCCTGCATTGATTGAAATTTCTAAGCTATTTTTTGTTGGCCTACATTATACTCGGACACTATATCATTATATTTTGTTCTAAACTTGTCCCTCTCTTTAGTTGGGGACTCTATTGTGGCTTTAGTGAACTTAGCTACATTAACATTCAATGTAGATGCTTCTATAGCTAATGTATCAGACACCTTTTTAATAATTAGCCCTCCTCTAACTCCAACAACCGGCTCTACCACTTCTGGGTTCTTAGTGCTTGGGGCTAAGGCCCAAATGGCTAATGTGTCCCATTGGGCATTGAATTTCAATCCTTGTTGGGTCAGGGTCACTTCCTCCTCACTATTAAAAATGGTAGCATCAAGCCTTCTAATTGTGTTAAATGTTATGGCTAATGCTAAATCCAATTCTAGGAGTAGGTTAAGTGCACTAATCTATGACACAATTTTGATGCCAAATTAGAAAAAAATGAAAAAAAACATCAAAATAGGCCATTTGGTACACACTAATGGCGTGCAGCAAATAGAAAAGATGTATTAAAACAAAAAAAATGCATTTGTATCTTAATTTTTCTATTCACCCGCAACTTGGCTTGGAGGTTTTCAACTTTGCAACTCGCACTCGCCAAATATCTTCCATTTTTTGCACTCTTAGCTTGCAATTATTAATGAGGATGTTGCCAACACGTCAAAGAGGTCAAGAAGAGGTATGTACATTTATTTTTTGTATTCAAATTTGATTTAGAATGTAGATTGAAATAGGTTTTTTTAATAAAACTATGTTCTAATTCTCAGGGAATGAATCTCCACCTCCAAACATTGAGAATTCACAATCACCCCCTCATGAAGAACCTCCTATACAAGAACAACCTGAAACCCCTCCATCAATTCATATGCATCCTCAAGGAAAACAAGAAAATATCCTAAATCAAATTGAAAACAATAAAATAAACATTGAACAATTAATTGGAAGATTAATCAAGCATGTCAAAACCCACCCTTCGTTGAAGTCAATTGTATCTCATGTAGGAGAAATGAGCGAGAAAATAAATTTTTCGTCAAGTAAGAGGCATGAGATGAGACAATTTTATGCTAGTGGCTTGTCATATGCAGATCTGAAAAAACAAAAAATTAGCAAAGCCGACTTGTGTACCCTATTTACAGACCCGAGAACCAACACACATTTGTCTCATGCATGCAAGAGGTTCCCCATTCATTGGTTCCACCATGAGTTAATTAAAAATAAATTTTGGGAGTGGTGGTGGATGGTATTTGACCAACCTCCATGCAATAACCATGAGGTACCACAATACTTTTTGAGGAAACTCTATTGTGAGTTTGACCTCAATAAGATGCCAAACTATTTTGACATCTTAGACTTTTAGGGTAGAGGTGGGGGCTCCACACATGATAGACCTGTTGCATGACGTAATCCATAGTTGGCACCGAGACCCTTGGAAAAACCCATGTTGGAGCATGTCTTCATTCCTTCCATTGTTAAGGATAGTGTAGAGGTGGACATGTTGGAGTCGATTAGCTCACTCACCCAGAACATTATATAGTGTGTGAGGCCTCTAGTAGAGCCTGATGTGGAGGAGACATGTAGGCCCCGAGATCCACCCCACCATTGCGGTGCTTGTGGTGTTTTTTGCATGTACAATTATCAGAGTGCTTAGAATGGAGCTACATAGCCTACATCAGTTGCAAAGCTGATGGATTTCACAGATGAATTGTTGAATAATGCATTCAACATTGATACTCAGGTAAAATTCAACAAATTCATTTAATTTTTTTATTAAATTATATTTTGAAATTTAAGAATAACTAAATTAGCAGAATATCAATATGATGAAATTTCAGGTTTAGAGTATTCATGAGATGTGCTCTATTCCTGTAGACCCTTATTCGTTCTCGACGTTAATTCCATAGGTATGCAACTAGTATTAAAGATATTATTAATGCATTTGAACAATTGAATGTTATATTTGAATGTTTTTCTCATAACATGCTTTATATGTCAAACTATTTCTTGGTGGACCTTCAACCTCCACACCTCGCAATTCATGTCCTCAAACAACTTTCACTCAGGTAGCCTTTATTCATTAATGGTGTTGTAAAACAATGTTAGCTAGTTTTCTTAATTTTGCATATACAAGTCTAAAAAATTGATGAGAAACACAAACATTGGTTGGTCTTGTGAGATCCTAATTATATTTACCATTCAACATATTCATTCTTCCATTCCTTTCATCACACATATTTTAACCATTTTATATCACATATCCCAATATTTAACACCTTATTTATTATACCACCCTCCTCCATATTTCATCTTATACACATATCATTAGAAGAAACCTTTCCTTCAGCTCATTATTGATGAAATCTCTAATACATTATTACTACACACCTCAAGTTCCCACTTCATGTCCTCTATTCAAACCTTAGACACTTCCTAATTCACTTTATGGTCGAATATTCCCTCCTAATTACTTCCATTAACCTCTAGTATAGTTCACCTTAAAAATGTTTTATTATCCCATCCTAGCTCATCCAATTAATCTTTACTATTCCATTCTATGTTCCATCATCCCCTCTTGATCATGTCACATTATCTTCTCCTAATTCACTTTTTTTTCCTTTATTCCTTCCTAATCCCATCCCATTAACATTTAATAGTTCACCCTATTTTCTATGATCCCCTCCTAGCCCATCCCACTAATATCTTCTAGTCCATCTTATGTGTCATTATGCCCTTCTACTCCCATCTTATTGTACCCATTATTATTTCACCCTAGATGTTCCATGATCCCCTATGTTCCACACTATGTTCCTTTATCCATTCTATGTTATACCATCTTTATCCACATTTCATCCTAGATAACTCTTCTCTATTATTGCTACACACATGTCAAGTTTGCACTTTGTGTACTATAGTTAAACCCTAGAAACCTCCTAATTCATCCTATGTTGCATTATTCCCTACTAATCGCATCCCATTAACCTCTAATTGTCCACCCTATATTTTGTTATCCCATCCTAGCCCATCCCATCAATCTATACTGGTCCATCCTATGTTCCATTAATCCCTTCTATTCCCATCACATTACCCTCTCTTATTTCACCTTTTATGTTCCATTATCCCCTTGTTATTGTCCAATTATCTTTCCTAATTCACCCTATGTTCCTTTACTTCCTCAGAATCCATCCCATTAACCTCTAATAGTTCACTCTATATTTTTTTATCCCATCCTAGCCCATCCCATTAATCTATCCTAGTCCATCCCATGTTCCATTATCGCGATTTTGACTCACATCCCATTGTACCCTCTATTATTTCACCATATGTTCCATTATCTCTTGTTGGTCTTGTCTCTTTATCCCTTCTATGTTATAGCACCTCCATCCAAATTTTATCCTATACACCATTAGAAGAAATCTTTCCTTCCACTCATTATTGAACAAAGTTTTCTTCTCCATTACTATTGTACACCTCAACAACCAACTTCATGTGCTATATTAAAACCATATACACATCCTAATTCATCATATGTTCCATTATCCCTTTGAAAGTTGCTAGTAACATAGTAATCCTCACTTCATTCATGTGAACTTCATTGTAGCATTATCACTATGTTGACAACATTCCCTCATTAACATTAGTTCATCAACACATGCAATTTGAATCTCAATGAGCACTGAACTTTGGCATTGCAAGAGTTTGGACTATCCCAGTGGACTTAGTATTTCACCATTATGTGATCTATAAGCACTATAATGTAGTCTCAACTAATGCCAACCATTTACTCTTTATTTTATGGTAGTTATAAAGGGACTACCTAAACTTATTTATATTACCGTTAGATATTTTGTGTCATTTGTAGTTGTTGACATCAAACAACCCTAGTGATGTTGGTGGCACGATGGACCATGGAGTTGCTATAGTAATAGCCAGTTCTGATCCTTTGAGAGAGGTATGCAACAGATTAGTCAATTTGACATTACATTTTCTCTTTTATGGTATTGGCAAGTACTTTAACACCAAAAGGTTTCAAATGAATTGTAATAGCTCCTTCCCATAAAAAAAAATCATAGCACAATGTATTGCTTTTAATTCATGGTTGAGGCTGGCATCCAACAAGTAATGGTTCCAATTCTAAAGCTTAGAAATCATTGCATTTGCATCTATAGAACAAGTGGATGTTTCAAACCTCATGGGAATATATGTATATATAACTCTATGAACTTGTATGAATGTGCATCAAAACACATGATAGTTGTTGATCCAACCAACAAAATTTATTTACATCTACTAATATCACAACACTTGACATCTCATTAAATGAAATCAATGCACAGGTCAGTTTTAATGATATTCTAAAGATATTAGATGTGTATGAACAACAATATAAGAATTATTTTTGGATGCATCACCCATGTGAAGTTATCACATTTCTCCCAAATTCATCATATAAATAAGTTAAAAAACCTCCTTCCATTTTTTATGTGTGAAATAACATGAAAAATCATTGGGAAACATGGCCCTATAACTGCTACCACATCATGTTTTATAACTCTAGATCATGAAAAATAATACGTCATGGATATTGAATATCTGGATCCAATGTTTCACTAGTAGGCTTAGTTTTGCATCTTAGCAAAGGTGCACTATTCGGTGACAACAATTGCAGTTTGGACTCATAAGGGATTTGTCCAGTTGAACGTAGCTTAGAGTGATTCAATGTGTTTGGGTGTGAAAGAGGACCATGCCTAGTGTAAACATACCCACTCAAATGCATTGAAACAATTTGTTTTGTCACACAAGTTGCAAAACAAAAGTTGCACCACTTTGCAACTTTGCACTACTTGCATTTGACAACTTTTTCCCCAAGCAAAAAGTCACCACCATGGGAAAATACCTCTGAGATAGAAAAAACAGAGAGAGGTTATTGCAAAGGGTCCCACCACAATCCCATAGCCTCAGATGAGAAGTTTCTAAGCATCATGGTGTCTGAGTAACAACTTGTCGAAGATTGCAGCCATTTTGCACTTTGGACTCTTAAGGGATTCAGTCGATTGAACGTAGCTTAGAGAAATTATGTGTGTTTGGGTGAAAAATATGACCATGCATAGCATAAATATACCCACTCGGATGTGTTGCAATAGTTTGTTTGGTCACACAAGTTGCAGAATGAAAGTTGCACCACTTTGCAACTTTGCACTACTTGCATTTGACAACTTTTTCCCCAAGCGAAAATTTGCCACCATGGGAAAAAACCTCCAAGATAGAAAAAACAAAGAGAGGTTATTATAGAGGGGCCCAACATGATCCCATAGGCCTCGTGATGAAATTTCTAAGCTTCACAAGATCCTGAGTAATAGCATGTTGAAGATTGCATTAATTTTACACTTTGGACTCTTAAGGGATTTTGTCGATTCAATGTAGCTCAAAGTGATTCAACATGTTTGGGTGTAAAAGAAAACTATTTTTAGTGTAAACCTACTTACCCACCTAAATGCATCAAATAGTTTGTTTGCTCACATGAGTTGCGTAACTTAAAGTTGCACCACTTTGCAACTTTGCACTACTTTACACTTGACAACTTTTCTCCAAGTGAAAATTCACCACCACTCGAAAAACACCTCAACATAGTGAAAACTCCAGAGAGGCTATTGTAGAGGTGCTCAATGTGATCCCATAGGATTAGATGAGAAGTTTCTACATCATGGTATCTAAGTAACAATATGTTGAAGATTGTAGATATTTTCTCACTTTAACTCATAAGGATTGTCGGTTGAATGTAGCTCATAGTGATTTGGCATGTTTGGTGCAAAAAAGAGACCATGCCTAGTGTAAATGTACCCACCTAGTTGCGCCGTATCAGTTCGCTTGTCACACAAGTTAGTGCAGCATCTAAAAGTTGCACGACTTTGCAACTTTCAACCACTTGCATTTGACAACTCTTTTTCCCGCGAAAATTTGCCACCATGGGAAAAATGCCTCCTAGATAGTGAAAACCAAGAGAGGTTATTGTAGAGTATCCCAACATGATCTCATAGGCTCAGACCAGAAGTTTCTAAGCATCACAATATCCGAGTGATGGCATTCTGAAGTTTGTAGTCATTTTGCACTTTGGACTCTTAAGGGATTCTACCGTTGAATGTAGCTTAGAGCGATTCAGCATGTTTGGGTGCTTAAAGAGACCATTCCTAGTGTAAAATACCCACCCAAATGCATTGGAATAGCTCATTTGCCACATGAGTTGTAGAACAAAAAGTTGCACCACTTTGCAACTTTCAACTACTTGCATTTACCAACTTTTTCCCCAAGTGAAAATTTGCCACCATGGGAAAATCTTCTTCCTCGAGATAGAAAACCAAGAGAGTTTTTATTTTAGAGGGGCCCAACGTGATCCCATAGACTTAGATGAGAAGTTTCTAAGCATCACAGTATTTGAGTAATAGCATGCTGAAGATTGTAGTCATTTTGCACTTTGGACTCATAAGGGATTCTACCAGTTGAATGTAACTCAGAGCATTTCAGCATGTTTGGGTGTGAAAAAGGACCATTCCTAGTGTAAATGTACCCATCTAGATGTGTTGTAATAGTTCATTTGGTCACACGAGCTATAGAACGAAAGTTACACCACTTTGGAACTTTGCACTACTTGCATTTGATAACTTTTTCCCCAAGCTAAAAGTCGCCACCACGAGAAAATGCCTCCGAGATAGTGAAAATCAAGAAATGTTACTGTAGAGGGTCCCAACGCAATCCCATGGGCTTAGATGACAAGTTTCTAAGCATCATAGTATTTGAGTAACAACATGATGAAAATTGCAGTCATTTTGTACTTTGGACTAATAAGGGATTATGTCAGTTGAATGTAGTTTGAAGTGATTCGACATGTTTGGGTGTGAAAGAGGACCATACCTAATGTAAATGTACACACCCTAACACGTTGGAATAGTTTGTTTGTTCACATGAGTTACAAGAAATAAATTTTTACCACTTTGCAACTTTCAACACAAGAAAACACCTCTGAGATAGCGAAAACTAAGAGATTTTATTGTAGAGGGTCCCAACACAAACCCATAGGCTCAAAAAATAAGTTTCTAAGTGTCACAATGTTTGAGTAACATCCCATCAAAGATTGTAGCCATTTTGTACTTTGGAATCTTAAAGGATTATGTCAATTGAACATAGCTCAGAGTGATTCAACATGTTTGGGTGTGAAAGAGGACCATGTCTAGCCTAAATGTACCCACCTAGACACAATGGAATAGTTTGTTTGGTCACATGAGTTGTAAAATGAAATTTTCATCACTTTGCAACTTTGCACTACTTGCATTTCACAACCTTTTTCCCCAAGCGAAATGTCGCCACCACAGGAAAACACCTCTAAGATAGCAAAAACTAAGAGAGGTTATTGTAGAAGGGCCCAACTCGATCCTATATCCTCAGACAATAAGTTTCTAAGTGTCATTATGTCTAAGTAACAGCCCATCAAAAATTGCAGTCATTTTGTACTTTGGACTCATAAGGGATTCTATTGATTGAATGTAGCTCGGAGCGAAAACCAGTGCCTCACCTAAATAAGCTAAAAGTTACTGAAAAAATATTTATTACCACACATGTAAATCCTTGGAAAATTTGGAAATCTTCTTGCTTCAAATGAAGTGTCTTGGAAACATTCACTTGGAAGTCCATTCCATTAACCTTTTGACTCTAATTGCATTCACTTGGTATGTTCTCATGTTGTTCCATCCTTTGTTTTTGCTATTGGCCATGTGACTATGTTGCCAAATTTGACAAAAGCACCAAATTCCAAGTGATTGTTTGGAGAGATTGGTTGGTTGAAGAATGTTTCAGAGTTGTCAAAGGTGTTGGAGGGTATTGAAACATTGTTGCCCCCATTATTCATGTTGTTCTGCCCTTTTGGAATTTTGTGAAATTTTGGTTTTAGGAGTTGTTTGGTGTGGTTAAGAGTTATTTGTTGTGTTTAGAATTTTCCTAAGGTCATTCCTGACCATGTGAAATCATGTAATCCACTTTAGTGTGCTTAGAGGGTCGTTGATTTAAAAGTTACAAAAAGTTTCCAAATGGGAAAGAAAAGTTTTCATGCATTTTTAACAAGTTACCAAAAATTAGGTGACGGTTACATGAAATCAAGAAAATAGTTCCTAATCATTGGAATCAATTGTATATGGTTGGAAAAAGCATGAATAGGTTGTAATGGTTGAATGGAATGGTGCAGAAGCACCCTTAAGACCTGATGCCTATAGGAGGAAAAGTTTTATTTTTTATCTTTTTTTGTGTTGTTTCATGTTAATAAGGTCAATTTCCATTATTTGGGGTCATGTTGCAAAGTTTTGTGTCATTTTTGTAAAAGTTGGACAAATTGCTCAATTGTTGTCAATGACAACTTTTTGAAAAGTTGTTAGAAGTTGGTTGAGGGTTGGCTGGGAGTTTTTTCTTGTTTGTACAAACATAAATATTCTTTCTATACATGACCCAAGGGTTGGAGGCGATTTGGTTGAAGATTTGAATGAAATTTGAATAAATGTGGAGACTATTTCTATGTTTCTTTTTTGCAATATTGTTGCTCCATTGCATGGTATGGATTGGTACGGATTGGTATGATCCTAAGATTTGTCTTTCTTGATAGAGTGATGAACTAACTTTTATTTTCATTTGGTTTGGTTCATTTTCATTGAATATTTTAAAAGTTATTACAAATTTACTAAAACTCATCTGAAACCCTACCTAGGGTTATCTGTTTTGGGAAAAATGTCATAACTTTTGTTTCCACTATTACATCTTTGTAAAAATTTGAGGAATTTTTTTTAACTATGTTATCTTCAACCTCACCAAAGTGATTGGCTTCATTAGGTGTTTTGTGAAAGTTATTAATGATATTTTGTTGCATTTCATAGTGAAAATCAGACTGTGTATTCATTGGAAAGAAAGTTGGGTGGATCAAGGCATGATTGGGCCCGGTTTGGAATTTGAGAAGGTGTTGGGAATGTGTGTCAAGGTCCTACAAACCTATTTCAATAAGAAATTGATCCATGATAAGAATTTTGTTTCAATTTGATGTGACTATCCTATTAGGACTATACAAGACATTTTTGACCCTAGGTGCCTAAGAACATGTTTGAAGTGCATTTGTGAAGCAAGGATGAAGAATGGATGTAATGAAAGCCTTGTATCCATGTTTCAAGAAGTTGGAATCCTTTAAAAGGTCATTCCCTTTCATTTATATTGACTATCCTATGGGACTGTTTGACAAGGCCTAGAGTATATTGTCCTAAGGAGACTATCAAAAGGTAGTTTGTTGTGTCTAGTATGATGCCAACACACATGAATGAGTTGTTGCCCTATGAGACATTTGAAAAGTATGATCATGACATAGGAATATCCAATTCAATAATTCCAAGAAGTCCTAATACAAATCAATGACCAATCCATTGAATGGTCAACTATGTTTGGAGTCCTAGAAGCCTTTAACCATTGTTGTTGTTGAAACCAAGTAAACACTACCTCTACATCATGGAAGCATGGTTGTAGTTATTTTTCAAATTTGGAATGAATTGAAGCAAATTTTTTTTGTTATTGAGTGAAATAAGGAGTGGTTTGGGTTCTTTGTGGTTGGTGAAGGTGTTGGGAATATGTGGAGAGGTCTTGCAGACCTGTACCTTGGGGTTTTAAGCATTTTTGAATGGTTAATACAAATCATTTTATGATTGTCCCAAGAGGATTGTTTTGCAATCATAAGCAAGGTGCTAGTGTCCAAGCAATTTGGTGCTTTGAATGAGTCTTGGTAGTGAATACTTGATGGAAACACCTTTGAAATGTTCTAAAAAGGCCTCCAAGTCAGTGGTTGAGGGTTTAAAGCAATCTTTATTGATTTGGATTTAGGCCATTAATGTTGTCTTTCCTAGTTTGAACAAAAAAAATCTTGTAAGCCCCATGAATTGTTGCATTATTGAGTCTCCACAAAAAAATTGTTATGGCCATTCAATTCCCTTGGACAAGTCTTCCATGATGTTCACGCTATCTCTACATTGTGTTGAATCAAGGTCTCCAAGTAGGTTCATTGCTAGGTCTGCTAAAAGTGCATTTAGGAGAAGCTATGAGAACATGCAAGAATAATTTTCCTTTTGGGTTTGTTTTCATGTTGATTGTCCTTCCTCTACATCAAGGAATTCTACAATTTATAGAAGAGAAAGGAAATATTCCTTTGTACAATAGAAGGCATTGTTACATATTTTTTCATAAGTCCACATATTTTTCCTTCAAGACAACTCTAAATGTAAACCATAAACCATTACAACTAACTTTAAATTTAATATGCACATTTTATTGAGGCATATATTAAGGAATATACACATTTCCATATATTAATTTCTCATAATTTTTGTATATCAAAAAATACACTAAGTCAATAAAAAATATTACAATAGTGATGGGAGAAAATCTTGAAAATCCTCCCATTTCTCAATACTTGTAGGAATACATGCAGGGAAATAATCATCTAATTTGTAGCCCAGATCATGAAATATATTGTACAATAAGAAACAAAAGGAGTTTTTCCCAGTTTGTTTTCTCCAATCCACCTCACGTGACCCAGTTATTTGCATTCCAAAATTCTTCAAAACATGTGCATTCCCTACTCCCTTGGAAACACATGGGTAGTAGCAACTCCATGGTTGTGTACTCTCACTGGAATTTGGTCCACAAAAAATGTGCAAAAGCCTAACAATTTCAAACATGGACTCACATAAAAATCATTAAAAGACCAATAACTGAATAATGTCAAAAATACACCTTCTGACTAGATCTATTATCACCTTCATGCATGTTATAAGTAGATCAATTGAAGGTCCTACAATGGTGATGTGGCCCATGTTTCACTACTTTCTCATCTCTCGATGATCCTACATATAAATTTCAAATATATATAAACATAATTTACATAAAACATGTAGCATATAAAAATCCAAGAAATCTACAAAATGGAAAAGAAAGAGAAGATTGAAAACTAGAAAATGCACCAACAATCAATATTCTTTTCTTAAGTTGACAATATTTAATAAAGCCTTTCCCTTTTTTCTCCTTCACTAGTCTTGTGTATCTCTTCACTAAAGCAAACATAAAATTAATAAATGGGTTAAAAGACAGTCACAAATGCATCAATGATAGTCCTGAATGCATATGAAATCAAACACCAATAGAGAATACCAACTTAAAGGTGGTCAATAGAGAGCAACATATAATTATCATTTTGCAAATTAACAATAATTTAATTTTGCAAACCCTTCTACAATCAAACTTAAACGCTTGACAGAAAGCAGTGGTCAATAACATGACTTTAAAAATTCAATGTACATACTTACAAATCATTCGGGTCTACTCTACTCTTTATTGTGTCAAGTATTGCCTCATGGTTAGACTCACACACTTTCCACAAGTTCTTGTTCACAAGTCTGCCCTTATATTTGATCAAATGAACATTGGCTGCAATGACAAGGTTCGATTAGTGAAGAATCTTTTGATGCATGTCGAAGTCCTCAAACAACCAAAATGTAGCATTCTTAATTGGGTACCGAACCTATAGGATATTCTATATTTTTTCCATCTATAACTGGGGCCTCCAATTTCTTTTTGGCCTCAATACAATGACATAGGTAATAATATGTACCCTCTTCATTGTCTTCATCTACAATCACCACATAAACATTCCCTACATTGATACGTTCATCTTGTTAGATGTATTTAATGAACATCTAAATAAAACCTAGAAGTAAGATATATTACCTAGTTCTAGTATGTTTGATACATGATCAAAGTCAATGGATGATTGCATCTTCGTGATTTGTAGAGCCGTTAGGAGCTGATAAGTTTCAAGTGGGGTTAGACTTCTTATAGACCATTCATCAACCCACTCTGTTGACTCACAATAATTCCATGCTTGAAGTGTACATGTAGAAAAAAAGCATGCCATCTTCCATGTATGGATAGTCCATGTCCCTGCATTGGAGCTTCTAAAAGAGTGTAGCTCACTCGATCCTATTAGTGTACAACAATCCTCATATTTTTCAATGATAGTATCATCTACTAAATGAAAAAATATACCAACTAAAGAATTACCTTTACTACCTGGACCCATTGCATGATTGCACCACTCGACAATTGATCTTGCATCTATCTACTTTACACTGTCTTTGTACTTTAACTCTTCTCGTGCTAAGGCTCTTTTGATACATGCACCTACTCCATCATGCTCCCCCTTTCCATGCCCGACCTCTAAGAAGTTCCACATATGGGGAACACCACTGATCTTATGCATCCTACTCAACCAGTAAAACATTTAGGAGTACTTGAATTGCAATGTACGGTTATGTAACCATATGATATGTTGAATGAATGATATGCCCCTACTAGCCATATCGGTGTATGCATATAAAAATGGTCATGTCTATAATCACGGCAATTAATTAAATGTTTATTATTTAATTAATTTTTCTAAATCCTCTACATATGATTAAATTTATTGTTAATTATATTGTTCATTCATCTTATTTCTCTTCCATAATTAAATAAATTTATTTTATTTAATTATTTTCATATGTCCACTTAATTATTTAAATAAATACATTATATTTATTTAAATTAATTATCACTATTTGAATTTAATTAAATCTTTTGATTTAAGTAAATTAAATATTTCTCTTTCTTCTATTTTAATTCTTCTTCTAATTAATTAAATGTTTCATTTAATTAATTTCATAAAATGATTTAATTAAATAAATCTTATTTAATTAAAAATATCTTATCTTTCTTTCCAAATCAAAATTAGGTATTTTAACCTAATTGTGCAATCTTCTCATATCATAATTAAATATTTTATTTAATTATGAGATCTGCTTTTTTCAATAAAACATGATTAAATCTCTTTTCTTATCACCACCTTTCTTCTGCTTTTAAAAGCTTAATTAAATATTTTATTTAATTAAGAAAAGTTGAATGTCCTCCACAAATAAATAATTGATTTTTTTAATTAATTATTTATCAGCTTTAAATCTTTCTTTTATTCTTATCTTCTTATCTTTTCCTCTTTCATAAAAAATAGAAAAATCTTATTTTTAGGGTTCTTCTATTTTCTCCTTCAGTTTCATCTTTCTTCAACCATTCGATCTGCCAGGAATTATCACAACCGTTAATCGAGACAGCCAATCAAAATCATTTGAAAACTCTATAAATACCTATGTGAATCCAAGCATTGATAATAGGCAATTAATTAGAGTTCATGCATTTAGTTTATTTAGTTCATTTTAATTTCATAGCATCATGTTTACTTCAAGTTTATTATTTCAAATCAACATCATAGCTTAATCATGCATCTACATCATAGAAAAATCTCGTTCTTTAGAAAGATCGTTTGTTGAGCCTAGCCTACAATCTGAGAACACAAGGCTAGAATCTACAAAAACACTAAAGATAGAAGACAATAGGACGACAATGGAAGCAGGATACTGAGTTTGCACTTCTATACTCTTTTATATTCTGTTTTGATATAATGTCCTATTGGTGTGTTTTGAATACTTGTTTCAATTCATTTATGTATTTATAATTTTTTATACACACATTAAATGGTGCCCACTGTGGGGCGTATGCCCCTATTTTAGACTTCTTTCTTGCAGGTTTTTCTTGCAGGTTTGTTTACAGGTTTTGTGACATTCGGCAGTGCATCTGGAAGATTCAGAAATTTTTATTTTGCAGGTATTTCGGCGCATCTGAAGACTGTTTCGGCGCATCTAGGCATTTCTGCGGCGCATCTGGGAAACAGAGTGGGGCATCCATGTATTTCTGCAGTGCATATAGGAATTTAGTTAGCCCATATAGGACTTTTTTTAGCGCATTTAAGCATGTTTCGAAAAATCTAAAAAAAATAAAATTTTGCATTTAGAATAGCGCATATAGGTTCTGTTTTCGCGCATCTGGGTAACAGAGCGGCGCATTTGTATTCTGTTTTAGTGCATTTGGGTAACAGAGTTGCGCATCTGGTCTTTGTTTCTGTGCATCTGGAGGACAGAGTTTCACATCTAAATTGTAAACAAGGATTCTGATTCTGACGCCTTCTGCAGACAAAATTTCTTTCTTTCTTTCTTGTTGGGTTTTAAAATAAATCAATCTAGGGTAGCCACCACACCTTTATCATGCAGCTAAAAAGAACCCCATGTCTATTGTGAAGCAAAATCTTCACTTAGATTAAATCACTTTTGATTTTGGTGCATCTAAAATGAACTTGTTTACTCTTCTTGACTGTGCTTGAAAGTGGTAGGTGATTATGCTCTCACCCTATGCAAACTAGGTGATCAGAAAACCAGACCCACTTTTTCCTATGTAACCCTGACTTGATAATCGAAGTATCCTCTCCCCTTGCACACTTGTGCGATCTTGGGTGCAAGAGAAATGATTATTGACTCTAGAAATTGGGCCTTCCTTAAGGGAAAAAGTACTCACCTTAAGGGACGACTCAAACCAGCAACGGAGCTAAGGCCAAGCTACCCCCAACCGGTATATAAATGTAAACCTTAAGGGAAAACCTAAGGTTGCTTGTGCGGATGTGTCATACGGACGGAGTTGTACTCCCTTAAACCTTGTTGAGCTTAACCTCTTCAGGCTGGAGTGCCACCTTAATGGTGATTAATCTCTTGCCCCATGTATGGCCACTCGAACGAGGGTCCCGAACTAAATACCATTGTTTAGAAAGCCAAAAACCTTCTATCTGCTAGTCCAGCACCGGTCAGTGTGAAGCCTTCCACACTTTCGCAGTCGGTAGTAGAGGTAATCAACTCGCCATGGGAGTTTCATGGGGGTTGGAAGCTTGGTTGGCCTCAGAAGAGAGTGCACTATAAGGGGGAGCCCGTGCAGCCAAGCTTCTGGATTCACACGCTACTGATATGCGGTTGGGGAAACCCACGTGGAGTCTAGCAGATATTGTCCTGGCCTAACCAAGGTTGTGCTTGTCTTATTATGTGTTTGGTTACGATCAACTTAAATCAGACTGTTTGCTGTGCTTTCAAAAACATTAATTCAGATAAAGGATCATCCAAAAACCAACATGATAAATTTCAGCTGAAAATTGGTCAAAACTATCTCTAGAAAACTATTTTAGCAAAAACTTCAGTGCATTTAAACTCTGTTCTGGTGCATCTGTGTTCTGTTTCAGCGCATTTAGTGTATTCTGTTGCGCATCTGTGCTCTGTTTCTATGCATATAAGGTATTCTGCAGTGCATTTAACTCTTTCTCCAACGCATTTACCTCTTTCTGCAGTGCATTTAGGAAACACAATAGCGCTTTTAGGTTTCTTTCAAAATTTGTACACAGACCCAAATCTCTGAGATTTTACTCCCATGTTGAGAAAGTGGAAATCAACCAAGTTCACCAAGAAATCAGTTTTCAATAGGATCAAGAAGCCCAAAAGGAACTTAAGTTACAAAAAGACTATAGATCGCAGAGAATTCTTATACAAGAGTCGAGACGTCTTGCTCCATTATCACACATTTCTCCATAGATACCAAGACTACATTAGGGGATTCACTGATGATTATGCTGTAGAACCTTTGGCTACCCAAGCTTATTATCAAAGATTAGCATTGTCTCAACGTCACAATCTTGGTCAACCTCTTGAGTTTGAGAATATACCACAACCTTCAATTGAATATTCAACGCGTCCTAATCAAATCCTTCAGTGACCTTTGATCATATCCGAGGATTCCTTACATATGCCTATTTTTACAAGATCTCAACACAAAAAACTGGGAGAAACATCTCAACAAGACACTCCCCCCCACAACATTCAAGAAGAAGGTGAACGTGATAGTCCTCTTTTTAGTGTGAATTGCAACCCTCTTTTCAGTAACGACAAATGGTTGATAGAGAAGAAAATCCGGTTCACAAGAACAAAAACATGAACAAAACTCCCGTAGATAGCGATGATGAGCAAGACGAAGAACTTCAACTTCGAGAGGCGGAACAGAACCCCAAGTTTCTCAAAATCCTTGAACAGATTTTACAACGTGACAAAGAGAAGTATTTTCTTTTCTTAACAGATCAAGGAGCTAAATTGCCTAAAGACTTTGATACTGAGAAATTAAAAAGCAAAGAAAAAGAACCATCCCCATCTAATTTCACTCTTTTTGAACAAAAGCTTAATGAAGTCCAAGGAACAGTCAAAGAATTGCGAGGGGGAACCACAACCAAGAAATACACTTTGGATGACATATGTCCTTATCCTTTTGATAGAAGTCTCAACATGATTCCATTTCCTAAACACTACGAAATCCCCAAATTTGATCGTTACAATGGGAAATCAGACCCAATTGACCACGTTAGAGAATTTCGAAACATGACATTGGAATTTTCCCACGAGGATACTTATTTACTGCGATTATTTCCTCGAAGCCTTGGAGTTAACTCTATGGAATGGCTATCTAAGATTACACCTCCTGTTCAAACATTTGAGGAATTGATCAATATGTTCATAACACAATACTCCTACAACATTCAACACCAAATCACCATGATTGATCTTTGCAAAGTTGTGCAAAAACCCATTGAATCTTTCACTACCTTTCTCCAAAGATGGAGGAGAATGTTCACTAGGTACCCACGACATGTTCCTGAAAAGGAGAAAATGGTTACTTTCATCAATAGCCTCAACTCAGAAATGAGCTATCGTTTAAATCTACATTGTCCAACTTCCTTTGAGAAATTGATTGAGGATGCCATCACCATCGAAAGTGCTTTGGTCAAAAGAGGGACAATAAAACTTGATAGGGACAACCCTAGCACATCTAACCATTACAACAATCAAGACAAATCTAAATTTTGGACTCGCAACAAAAACATTGTAAACAATGGTGTTGTTGACACAAATCATATCACGACTAGGCCATTTGTCTTGAGCACTCCTCGTAACAATAATTACAACAATGTCAATTCAGTCGCGAATCCAGGAAATAATCATTCCCCTTCAATGAACAACAATCAGGGGATTGTCAATAACCAAAACTACCAGGGAAACAACAACAACACTTTAGGGAATACCTCAAACATGAACCCACAACGCTTTCCATTCTTCTCCAATAGAAGAACCTTCACTCCACTGGGACAATCCTTGGAATCTGATTTTAAAGAGGTTATGGAAAAAAATGTCCTTACGCTACCACCTCAACGCAATTATGAACCTAGTGTAAAACCTCCATGGAATGAGGCTTATTTTTGTGACTATCATAGGTGCAGAGGTCATCGTACAAACCAATGTCAAGATTTGAAACATGCTATTCAAGATCTAATTGACAAAGGCATTATCACAGTAGAAGGACAACAAAAATCCAACGAGGATCACCAAGCATTTCGCAATCCTCTACCAAATTATCAAAAGGGAGAGTCTTCTGACAAAAATGTGAATCAAATTGATGACAATGTAATCCGTCACCTTTATACAGACAATGAGCGAGTCAATGTTATAAAAATCAAAGAGAAAATAGACAATGGACAAGTGAATGTCACAACAAGAGCACAAGCTAAATTTTTCTTAAAGGGTACCTCCTCAAAATCCATTGAAACATTCCCTCAACATCAATATGACTTAGTTAACCAACTTCGGAAAACTCCGACTCAAATCTCCATTTTAGAACTCCTGAAGATTTCCCCCGCACACAAGGAAATTTTAGACAAAGCCCTTTTTGAGACGACTATATCCACGGATTTGGATGTAAACCGATTTCAAGCCATGGTAGGACATTTTTCCTCACCTACGTGTCTCTCATTTTCAGACAAAGACGATGTTTCCATGACTCATCCCCACAATTCATCATTATACTTAGAGGTCATGATCGATAAGTTCCATGTTAAACATGTTCTAATAGATGGAGGGGCTGGTCTAAATATATGTACCTTGAAGGTGGTCCAAGCATTAGGATTTGCAGAAGACTCCATTGATCCTAGAAGGAAGATTACTATAAAAGCCTATGATGATGAGGAAAGGACGTCCAAAGGTATAATCATGCTACCAATCAGAGTGGGACCTGTTATCAAAAATACATTTTGTCAAGTTTTAGATCGAGATCTTGCATACAATATCTTGTTGGGTCATCCTTGGATCCATGCAATGCAAGCTGTTCCGTCCACTTACCATCAATGTCTCAAGTTTCCATATGATGGACAGGAAATCACTATACCAGCTGATAATTCAAACACTCAAACTTGTGCCAATGTCAAAGCTCATCAGGATACTTTGGTTCCAAATAATCGAGAAGCACTTGCTAATACTTCTCCTAAGCATGATACACAAATCAGTCAATTAGCCAAAAGCTTTGACAAGAAACTGCAGTTCAAGGAAAGTGGAGTTGGGGAATATTCCCTTTGTCTTGCTAATCTACCTACATCTCCTAGATCACATGGAAATCCTTCTATTACACAACAACAGATATCAGCAGCATCAACATCAGCACAAATACAAACAAAGCCCACTACCAAGTTCAATGGACAATTTATCAAAGAAAAGTTTCCCATGGGAGATCCTGAGGATACAGCAATTCTAGATTGGCTCTATAAGGATGAAGAGGAAATAGTTCTAAATGTCACCTTACCAATAGATCAATATGGGAAAGGATATTCCATCATGCAAAAAATGGGATATGACAATGGTCCTCTTGGAAAAAGAAAAGAAGGTGTAGTTGAGCCTATCCATCTCCCAGGACTTGCTGCATATGATAAAACTGGAATAGGCTATGATGCTACCTCATCTAAACAGGCACAAGGTAATATTTTTACACTGCAAGCAGGTTCCAATAAGAAAGAGACAATTTTGACATCAATCCTGAATTTCATAGAAAATAATTCTAATACCGATTCTGCTGAATATGAATGGGATACCATCCACAATGATGAATTTTGGAGGGACAAAGAGGTAGATGTCATACACAAGCATACGCCCACTTTAATCAAAGGAGACGGTTCAGGATCCCAACCACAAGAATCTGAACCACAACACAACTATGAGTCTAGTGATACTGAGTCAGATTTTAACGAACAAGACTATCAGGAGAATAGTACCATCATTGACCTACCTCATACCTCAGATCCTACCAATAACTTTGTCTTGACCCTAACCATTTCTGATTTCACACAACCAAATGACTT
>VDFB02290095.1:0-27384 GCA_007258455.2 Sequoia sempervirens
ACTATGATTGAAAATGAAGGAAAATGAAGCTCAAACTCCAACTAGCACTCTTTGAACAGACAATGATGGAGAGTCTACATTAAAAAAAAAATGATGATATCTTAGCCAAAATGGGATTAAACAATAATCTCACTATTAGATATATTCATAAAGCAAACCAGAATGGAAATTCAAATGGTGTCTTCGGCAAAAATGAAGGATAAACCTAGCGTGTTGGGTAATGGGTCAGCTGCTGCAAATGTACAGAATTTGGGTGTGAAATCAGATGTGGGAAATGAGGAATATGCACAGCATGGTGATGTAGTGGAATCAGCATTGGGCCCTCTGTTGTCAGGTATGAAGGTGTCACGCTTATCACCCTTAGCGAATCGTGCAACGTTGGTGAGGCTAGGAGTCTGTCAAATAGAGTAGCCAAAGAAGGGCTTGTTGTGTCTCAGGAAGAATGGAAAACAATGGCAAAGGAGGTGTAGGTAGGGGAGGGTCAAGATGCAAAAGAAGGGTTGGTTAATCATATGCTGCAAATGAAGGATAAACCTAGCGTGTTGGGTAATGGGTCAGCTGCTGCAAATGTACAGAATTTGGGTGTGAAATCAGATGTGGGAAATGAGGAATATGTGCAGCATGGTGATGTAGTGGAATCAGCATTGGGCCCTCTGTTGTCAGGTATGAAGGTGTCATGCTTATCACCCCTAGCAAATCGTGCAACGTTGGTCAGGCTAGGAGTCTGTCAAATAGAGCAGCCAAAGAAGGGCTTGTTGTGTCTCAGGAAGAATGGAAAACAATGGCAAAGGAGGTGTAGGTAGGGGAGGGTAAAGATGCAAAATGCTGCAGATGAATCCCATCCCTTGTTCTAGTAAGTATTTGGTCCTGTCTTTAGGTCAAGAAGTTATAATGAGGAAGAAAAAAAAATGAATTGAGGATTTATTTTTAGATTTAATGATCTATGGCCTCAACTAGCAGATTTACATGCATGGAAAATAAAAAATGGTCAGAAAAAGTTGAAAAGGAGCAATATAAATTTACCCCGAGAGCCAAAGGTGTTTTTGTGTTACTATGTCAATCTGTGAAAGATAGACAAAAAAAATTAGTAAAAGGGTCCTGGTTCTGGTATAAATCTGTACACTTCATTAAACTGTGGTTCCCAGAGTTTAACGCTATGACTGAAATGTTCACAGTAATGCAGTTTTTGATACAGCTGCAATATGCAGCTTCATTTTGGGTTGATAAGCATTTTCAAAGGTTAGGGAATTTTTTTGGTAGATTTTTTGTCCATATAATGAAAACAGATGGACTAATCCAATTTACTTCAGCAAGGATTAAAGTCGAGTTTGATATTTCAAAAGGATTGTGAGAGGAATGTCACATCCCTGTCAGTTGCCTCCACGGTGGATGTTGGAGCTAATAAATTAAAATAAAGAAATGATAAAAAAGAAAGAAAAAAAGTAAAAGAACATAGTCAATGCTGAATTAATGAGGCATGTTCTACGATATGGGCCTTGTGCAGGCATTCAACTGAAGAGAATACAAGGAGTGGTGTAGGGCATAGCAGAGGAGTAGTTGTGCCATTAAGAGGTATGGCACCCCTATCAACATTCATGTGAAATGAAGGATGAAGTATAGGGTGCGCAGAATAAGAGCTTTGACGAGCATGAAGGCAGGAGTGGGGTAGATAATGGAGAGTAAGGAATGATGGAGAAAGGGGATAAGGAAGAAGAGTGCAGGAGGGCGTAATATTTTGGAGAAGACATGAGCAGAGTAAGGCATGAGGAAGGGTGGAATGGTGTAGAGGAGAAAAAAAAACAGAGAACACAAGCAGCAGAAGAGTGAAGCAAGAAGTTGTGCAGGAAAGGAATGCAGAGTATGGTGAAAAAGAGAACGCGAGAATAGAGGCTTTTCAGCATGGAAGGAGAATAGATGGAAAGTATAGGAACCAAATGGGTTTGTTGAAAAGGCAGTAGAAAATTTCAAGCAAATGCAATTGGCAAGAGAAAAGCAACATCCTCCATGCCTGCGCTAAAATGGGAGCTTGTGGAATAGACCATGGACAGCCACCAGGGCATAAAGGTTGGAGGAATTATGGATGCACAGATTTGGAAGAAAACATGAGGAAGAAAAATGCGAAGGAATGCCAACAATCATGTGGAAGGAAGAGCAAAAAGGAGATCAAAATTCATAGCCCTTTTGGGGCTGACTTCTTGTGATTCGAGAGTGTGGACATAGCTTGAAGTGGGGTAAACTCAGACAGAGCCAACACAATGGATTTCAATGCATACTTCAAACATATCTTTGCCATTGTTTGCAGAGCTAAGTACACTCCTCCACCACATTACTATCTTAAAATAGTGGTTGATTCTAATTTATTCACTTCCATAGCTGGAAAATAATTAATCTAGGCGATTTATGCTTATGTGTATGCTGTTACATATTCAGGGAGGCATTGCTTCTATTCAATAGATCATATGCCTTGTCCAAGTTGTTACATATGTTGAAAGCATTTTGTCAAAACAATTCAGGTGTAACACATAGGCATGGTATTCCTTAAAATAAAGTTATATCTTAAAATATTTTATGGAAAAATCATATACCTTGGTACTCGTATAAGATCTTGACCTGGTTTGATCTGCCTAATATTATAATAGATGGGAATGATTGCTTTATCTCATTAAGAACTTTGCTGGGCTGAAATATTCTTTCTGGTAGAATAAATTGTAGTTGATGAAATTTGGTAAACTCTTCGAGAGATTATACTTAGTTTCACTATCAAAGACCTAGATAAAAGGAATATAAGCATGTAGTCATTATTTTATCCCTGTATTGAGAAACATTATTTAAGGATCTCATTATATGTTGACTATATTATGATGGTTACTATTATAACCTGTTAATCCATAAATATTACCAGGCTAAAACAGTTGGCAAGTATTACAGTTATGGTGGAAGGTATCCTAGAACCAACATGGTCTTTGTGACTATTAACATTACCAAATTTATTGGGTGTATCTCCTTATGATGATCTAACAGATACAGTGTTTCCACTATCTCGAGCTTGCCTTAGGTATCGATTAGTCTTAAACAAGCTTATAATTATTGCCGTATGCCTTCTTATAGTTGGATAATGCATTATAGTTTATATGGCATATTTATTTTGAAGACAACAGTTTTAAAGACTATGTTAATGGTATATGATATGAAGTTTTGTTTAACAAGTCTAAGGATAAGATTAGTGGATGAGTTTTAAACATTAGTTTCCTATATTTGGTAATTATACATAATATAGTAAATAAATAAAGACATATTCAGATATGGCCGGTATCATAGCATGATGGTATCTGCAATCATAAGTATTTAAATGTCAAGTGCAAATATTGTATAGTTTGAGAAACAAGCTATTACAAGAATAATGGGTCACACCATAAGATAAATGAAGCCAGACGGTTATGAATCCTATTACTATTAATATTACTGTGTGTACATCTTTATATGAAAATATGATGAGCATAGTGTTGCCAAGTGTCTCTAGTATGAATTAAAAAAAAAAATTAGTTATGTTTAACCCTTGTTGTGATGATGGATATATGCCTTTCAAGGTTCAAAATGACATTATGTGGCCAAGGGGAAAATTTCATATTTCATGAACTAAGACTACTTTAAAAGTATTGGATTCAACTAGATGATAAAGGATATTAAGAGATTTAAGAATATGTTATTATTAGATGTATATAATTGGATGATGATCCAATGGATATATTATTGTTAACCATCTAAAGTCGACTTACGTATCAACTTTGCTTAGAGAAAGTTTACAACTATTGTGTATGTCTTTTGAAGTTTAAATAATTTTGTATGGCCTTATTGATGTATGACGTGTCTAATAGAGATTGATGACAAAACAAAATTAATAGGATCATGATGCTTGATCATATTAGTTGAATACAATTGAAGCCATATTGGGGCTTTACATAATTATCACATTTTGAATAGATCTTGAGTATTACTACTCTTAGGGTTAGTAAAGTTATCCTAATTGAGATATTTATTCCACGAGGTTGTCCTCATATATGAATGCTTAAGGGGTTTCCCATTAGTATAATATAGTGGTTCAAATATCAAGAACTAATACATTCTAATATCTAAGATTACCAAACCTAAATAGGAACCTATGCTATAAACTATGTGGCAATATCGTCAAGGTATCAAATGTGGCACGATGTCCTTGATATGTAATTATAAAGGTTATGTGAAGCTCGCTTTGATTTAGGATCAGTATCAGTGAGAGGTGTAATTAGAGATCTTGATGTCCTTAGATGGAAGTGTTATAATTTAAGCTGGATGAATCGGGAATTGTGTTGGAATTCTTGGCTGGTCATTAAGCACTACTACTGTTGGGAATCATTTAAAGGAACCCTATTGGGGTAAGATATAGTAATTAATAAAACCTTGGGTTATGGGAACCTATGTGTAGGTGTCCTTTGAGAAACCTTGTAAGGAGAACTATGTGTGACTTTGATCTGTTTAGAAGCAGGTACATAGGCGGCCCTTGGGTGAAGGATGTCCTTGTGACCTCAAGTCCAAAGGTGGAGGGTTCTGGGGGATAACTCCAAGGTATGGGGTTGTTCCTATATGGTTTGACCTATCCTCCTCTGTAAGCTTCATTTTGAGGCTGAAATGGGTATCGAATGGGAATAAAATGAGTTAAGGAAATCTAATAACTTGTATTTAATACATAATATGTTTTTATATAGTAAGTAAAATGAAGTAAAAGATTGACTACTTTATAATTGGTATTTGAATATATGTATATGTTAAGTAAAGTCCATCTCAGGTTGGTTCCTTGTAAATTTTATGTGTTGTTAAAACCGACTCCATATCTAAAGGTCTCTATGTATAGGCCCGTGTATATGTTGATTGTGATTGTGATTCATGTTATGTATGACCCACCCAAGAGTGAACCTTCGGGATATTTGAGCAGTGACAGACAATCATTGGACTGTGCCAATGGCTGATGTCTGAGCTACTGCTAGGGACTAGCCGACATTCACTTGGTTCACAAAGTTGAAGGTTGTTATGGGCTACCCTGGTTATGATACGACAACAGTTGCACAGGTAGAGACCCATCCGTGTAGGTAATGATAATCCAAGGCTAACCGTTGTATCAAGGGGGTTCATTGGCTGTCACTGAGAGCATGGAAGTGACCGATGCCAAGTGTTACCCAGGATTGTGAAGAAAATAGCTAACAATATCATTAAGGTCACAAGGTGGTATATGTTAAGAGCTATTTCTTCCTAGGTGGACAAACTTGTCGCCAATGGCCTATAGGCGATTAAAGTCGAAATCCACCGGGCTATGGTAGGTTCACTACTTGTGGAAAGCCTTGGGATGGAGGACAGACCCACAGTGTAGTATGGGATGCACCGAATCCTCTTCCCATTTTTCCAATGGTGTAGAACACTAGAGGAAAGGATAGGACCTATGGTGTAGTGTGCAATGCACCAATATTCTTTTATATCTGGGATGCATTATGGACATGTGTTAGTCATCCATTATGATGTGTCAGCCAGTCACTGTATGCGTATGATGTGTTGGAGCTCGTCATTGTGTATTTGTGATGAGTGTTGAAGCTAGTCACTGTATATTTGTGATGTATGCTAGAGCCAGTCACTAATGTAATTGTGATATGTGTATGAACTAGTCAATATTGTACTCGTGATATGCAAATGAGACTATCACAATTGTACTTGTGATGTACATATGAGCTAATCACTATTGTACTTGTGATTTGTGTATGATCTAGTCATTGTTGTACTTGTGATGTGTATGAGCTAGCCAGCTTGTGTATATTGCGGTATGCTTATGATAGTCATTGTGTATGACCTTTGGGATTATGGTATGATATACCCCTTGAAAATATTGTGAATGTTTGTACACTAATGTTTGGTAATGTTTGGTATGGACCCAACACTTGATGGGAAAGTTATTATCCTTATATTATAATTGACTAAATTGATAACTTATACTTAATGAATAGTCACGATTTAAAGATGAGATTAGAGATCCCATACAAGAGGAGAGAATGAACTCCCTCTAACATAAGCAAGCAACATAAGCAAGCAAACTACGAAGCCTCTGATTCCCACGAGGGGATATGTAGGTAGGGTCACTGTGAACCCTTGAGGTTTAGGTCTGGGTCTAGGAATGACCCTATCCTTAGGATCTTGGCACTTTTTAGAGTAAGCATATAAGTGCGACGTTGATCATCGTCACCAGGATGAATGTAGAACTTTCGAATTAACACTTCAAATTTAGATGAATGATGCTTGGTCGGTTAAGTTGGTAGTTTTACTAAATTGTAAAAAAATTGTAATGCTCAAGGGGTGGTTTTTACAAGGAAATATGGTTGAAAGTGGGGGATAGATTATGGAAACAAGTATTGAACTATAAAAACATTTTGTTTAGATGTAGAAGGTGCTTCCAAGTTGGGCATTTAGCAACGAGTTGTACATAAGTGAAACCTTAAAATGTTTAGCAAGCAACATGCTGGAAAGGGGCTAGGTTTTCTCCTTGACCGGTTAAAAGGGCTACCCCAAACTCATCAATGAAGGTGGATGATGATATGGAAGGTAGACGTGAAGGAGTGGAGCAAGAAAATGCAGTTATGAATGATGTGCAACATCATATGATCACTCCATGACTATTGCCGCCCCCTCTAAGATTGTAGGATCATAGATTCAAAAAGAGTAGTCACATGATTGATTGATGTAGAAAGGTAAGAAAAAAGCATTTATTAATATGGCGGAATTTCTAGAGAAGCCTAAGAAATCAATTTCCTTCAAAGAGTTGCAACCTGTGCTTTTTCCTTTGGCTACGAAACAGCCTATAGGGAATTTTTCACCCATGAATTCCAATAATATGGGAACCCCATGCATCAACATTTTTTCACAAATTTGTGTGGAAGCCTCCGGAGAAGACTGGCTTCCTTTTTTCAATTCTATTACTAAACTACAACTAAGCTAAGATTACTCTAATAGAATAGAAACTAACCTAATCTATTAATCAAATGAAGGTGACCAATCAAATTTCTCTTATGCACTCAACCATCCTTCACCCATGAACATGCAAAGTGTCAGGGCAGATTTGACTTGCTTTACACAAACCTACCTGTGCACAAAATGGCATTAACTGGCATCTATGGCTAGTGGGCATTCAAACATACACAAATAATTTGCTTCATCTAGGGGGCATAAGCAAACAAACATAGACACATTAATGAATTCAAACATAGGGCACTCTCCAAGATGAGTCATGAGAAACAAATACCAAACAATGCACTTCTTTTAATCACAAGCTAAAAGATCTATGATCAACCAACTTCCTATTACAAGAGCTAATGGATAACAAAGTATAGCCAAAAGATATTTACATTGGGGTTGAGCCCATATTTATAAAAGCATGAGTATCTTTATGTAATTGCAACCAAAGGAACCTAGGAGAATTTACAAAGAATAAAGAATGACAGTGAAAGAAGAGATAGATGTCAAAAGACTCATACCATCTTTCAAATGATTTTTGATTGAAACCAAATCAACAGCTCAGAGGAGGCATGTTTAGGCAATTAGGAACTTGACACAACCATTCAGACCATGATGGCCTTTGTCAGGTGCATATGCCATCTATTACATTTTGGTGTAAAGCACCCATGGAATCCAGCAGAGAAGAAATCTGTCATCCGCAATATTTGATGGCGGGTGCAATCAATGGCCATTAGAGTGACAGGGGCATATATTCAACATAAGATAGAAAGAGCCACCTTGGATTGATACTGCCAGAAGGGTCAAGTACACTTGGTGGGAGGAGAGCTATGTTAACATCACCAAGATGGGAAGCAACTTCCCAGATGATGATCTTGAAAAAGAAGTCCAACTTCATTTTTCAAAAGGAATCCAAGAAGCTTTGGATCATTAGATTGACTTTATAGTTTATCATCAACAGCTGGCACAACATAAAGAGTGTCAGCATGGTGAGAACTCAAAGAGTTCTCAATAAGGATATAAGGAAAAAAAGAGAGACACGTCATGGAATTGGGTTTGGTAGCACACAAACGGGGCAATACAAAGGAACACACTCTATGAAATGCCACCACTAATCCAACAATTGGTGCATCTCGAGGGATGCCAACATGGTAGAGGTTGAGAAAACCTCCAAAAAGAGAGATAAGAGGGGTGGGACCTGCTATAACTACAATGCCTCAAATGGAAGTCATCTGCACCATTGAATTGAGATGGATGATCCATGGAAGCATTTTATTGCTAAGTCATCAAAAGGGCATGAAAGGTTGCAAAATCAATGAAAAGAGAAAGGCGGGGCCTATGCAAGCAGGAAGCTCACAAGCAAAACAGCTTTCCAAAGAGGGGAATAAGGACTTAGTCAAAATCACAAATGTGGTTGTGAGTGACATGAAGATATTGGAAGCCGAAGTAAAGGCTCCATAGACACCATGACACCCACAATTCAAATACTGAATCATGCGGATCTCTGGAATGATTTGAGACTTGAAAAAGAGAACCCCATAAATTACACAGGGGATCTAGGGCTCAAAGAATGCATCAATTGAAGGGGACCAAAGGAATCCATCTGCAGTTGCATGGATTCCCAAAAGATTTCCAAAGAGGGGGCTAAGGACTTAGGCAAACTCACAAATTTGGCTGAGGGACACCAAGGTGTTGGAAGCTGAAGGAAAGGCTACATAGACACCATGACACTTGTAGCTCAAATACCAAATTGCATGGATCTCTAGAATGACCCCAAGCTTGATAAAGGTAACCCCACAAAACACATGGGGGATCTAGGGCTCAAAGAATGCATCAATTGAAGGGGACTGAAGGTATCCATCTGCAATAGCATGGATTTTTCAATGGGAGTGTATTTGAGAAACACACTACAATATTTCCATAACCCAACAAAAATATATTGGAGATATTTTGAGTAGATTTAGAATGTTGGACTGCAAACTACTCAGTATATCTATCGAGCAAACTTTGAAACTAAAATCAAATGATAATGCAGAGTTTGTCAATGTACCTAAGTACAAACAGCTTGTTGTGAGTCTAATATATGCAACAATAAGAAAACCAGACATTTCTTTTGTTGTTGGAGTCCTATCTAGATTCATGCAACAACCTAGAGAAAATCATTAGATAGAAGCAAATAGAGTTCTTCAATATCTAAAAGGAGCCCAAACCTATGGGCTCAAATATCCCAAGGCAGCAAATTGCAAATATTCAAATTCCAACTTTGCAAGTGATTTGGAAGATAGGAAATCTACTTCAGGTTTCCTAATGCATCTAGGGTCAACGATCATCTCTCGGAAATCTAAGAAGCAGTCAGTGTCAGCTCTTTCCTCAACAGAAGAAGCAAAGCAACTAGAGAAATATTATGGCTCAAAAGGATTCTTAAAGATTTGCAGGAACAAACAAGTTCATCAATACCTCCCTAGTTGACAATACATTGCAATCAAATTGGCAACAAATTTAGTCTTACACAATCAAACCAAACACATAAACACAAAGTTTCATTTGATTCGACATCACGTGAAAGATGGCAGTGTACAACTCAAGTATTGTCTGACTGCAAACCAACCAACAAGTATTCTCACCAAAGTACTTGGACGAAATAAGCTTAGGAAGTTTAGAGTAATGCTTGGTTTAATTGTAACACCTTCAAGTTAAGGAGAGAAATGTAAATATTAATCTTAAGGGTTAATCCTATGAGTTACGGTAGCATTCAGTTTTGTAAGTTTTGATAGTTTCCTTTTTCAGTTTTTTTCTTTATGTCAGTTGAGCTATTCTTCACTGCTCTATAAATAAGATTCTGAATTTTCATTTGATAATAAAAAAATACTCCATCCTGTTCTGCTTTTCCAATTTTCATCCTGGCCAGACACAAAATTGAATCCAAAAGGTTAAAATACCATATATGCCAAGATTCCATTGAAAACTAATTTACTTGATAATAGCATCCTCCAAAAAAGATAAATCATCTGAATTCTCAAAGAAGCTAAGTGAAAATAGAAATTGTTACATAAAAATATCAAGTTTGAGAATATATATCCCACTGCATATCTCCGTGGATGGATGATCTTTGCATGCATGTATCTTGGTTCAATCTCGTTCAAAATGTCAAGAAAATTTAGCTCCTTGGCTGCTACTGTTAGAAACACATAGAAAGACAATTCTATGCAGCCATGTTTCTCATCACCCAGAAACAACCGAAAACATATTGATATAGCATGTCACATGCATCTATAATAAGGAAAACAGTGACTGGTTTGAATATTCCCAAGAAAAATGATCATCTTTGATTTTTTCTCTTAATGGAATTAAGTATATCTTCCATTCTAGTACACACACAAATAAAAGTAATATCAACCAATCCCAACTCAAGCATCCTGGGCAACAAATCCTTTAATCAATTCCTAAACCTAAAACTGACAAACAATAATTTATGCTGCAGAGACTAGTAAATTGGTAATCCATATGCAAAAGATGGCAAGTTGCTTATCCTGTTCATACTTGCAGCCCTTTTATGTTAGTCTTTCAACATGTTATGTAGTTGCCAAAAAATTACTCGGGAAAATATCTACTTAGGACCTAATCCATGAATAATCTCTATGCCCATAAATAGTCTAAAATCCATGAGCATGTACCTTGCGCATTTCAATGGCCATTTCATTGTTTTCAATTGAGATTGCCTTGAAACCAAATGGATGTAAAACCTTTTCATACCTTGAAAAACAAACCAAAACAGGTCGATTGATCCCCAATACAAGTTCTGATACAAAAAGCTGTAAGGCCATCAAAAAAATTAAAATACATATATTAGTAACATTTTGCCAATTAAATAGAGAGCTTACTCGAGAACAGAAACTGCATAAGGTGGGCCTCCCTCATGATTGCTTACCTGCATATCACAACCAGCAATTTTTGTTATCATCTGATTTTGCAAAGATGTTCGTTAGCATCAAATTACCTCTACATCTGCAACTGCCATGAGGAAGAATTTTAAAGGGTGTAAAGTCAATATCTACTTCTGATTCACAGGACCCAAACTATGGGATCAATATATGGGCAATGATGAGCATTACAGGGAACATTAGTGTCAAAAGCTCTCCATCAGGTTTTAAGAGTTCTGCTACACGCTTTGCCCAAGCAGGTCTCATCTGAGGCTCTAAAGCACAGAAAAACCTTCCAGTAGAAAAGAAAAGAGTTAGACAATCACTATAACAATATTGTAGAGCTAGAGAACAAACTAGGGAGTACTAAAGTGTGGAAACTTACGTGTAATCAAAGAAAAAATCAAATTGCTCTTTTGGAGCCCATGTAAAAAAATCTTCCTTTAGAAACTCAAAGTATTCAGCATTTGGAGCGCCTACAGCCAACTTTTAGAAAAAAATGAACATTGGTTAGTAATGTTTCTTTACAGTACCTCCAAATCAATTCAAAAATTCTATATAGTGAATTTCCTTTGAAAAAAGAGATCCAACAACCAGGACAAAGACCAGAGTGAACAAGGCCTTAAATTATAATCGATTTTGATTCCAATTGATTCCAGTTTGAAAGAATTTGTTAAGCCACTTTGTTAAGAATAGAGTCTGCTAGAAGCCTAGAAATTTATAAATTTCAACATAATCCATTCTTTTATCAAAGTATTACATGATACACTTGATTGATTTATATCAATTCTGAGGACAGAAAACTATATTGACTTAGTTAGTTTATTCAAGCTCTTTTGCCTCCACAGAGAAACCCTATAGCAATAAAACTTTAAAAAAGTATGTAAATTTAAATAAACGTCACAATACCATATTATGCATCAATTTAATACATTTGTTGTGCTTAGTAATTACAGTGAAACCTCCTTACTTAAGCAACATGTACAATCCATAAAACTACATTTATTTTAAATCATTGCAAATGTCTAGCTACTGAATTGAAAATTTACCTCCTGTGCTCGTTTAATTGCAGTTTCAGAGATGTCGACACCTACCACATAACGATTGCGGTTAGCAAGGGCCACAACATCATACCCCTGGACCCACAGGCCAAGAAATGTGTTAATATCATGTGAATTTGTGTCTCATATCATGAACATATGCCTGTGTTTTCCATGCCAAAAACATTGAATGAAACCTACTTCATCCAATCCAATCAATTCATATTTAATCAAATCAATAAACAATGCCTAAAACCTACAAAATTGAAAGGGGCTTTCATTGAGCTAATTCTTTCATGGCACCCCTTGGGCCTGAACGAGTAATAAAAATTAGAGCAAATCATGTTCTTTGAAGCTTGGCTCAATGTGGGTTTAATAGAGCCATAAATAAATGGTTTTGAAATTGACAAAGAATACGTACTGCACCACATCCGGGGACCAAAGCCCTGCCATAAGGGAGAAGACCTTTTTCTATCAGGTGTGAAAGAATTGGAGTAGCATATCCGATATCCCAGGGGGTGGCTCCTTCCACCCAGCATTTGTCCCATGCATCTACACAGGGATCAAATTTGAGTCATAAGAGCCAATCAAAGCCCTCTAAGATTGTCATAAGTGCAAATTTAAAGTACATTGCTACAAAAATCAAGATTTAAATTACTTGTTAATCCCAAAAGATATGCAATTTTTTTATTTTGCAGAGGACGTGTGACCTATGAATTGAAATATTTGCCTGGAAGGGGTCTATAATTTTGTACAGATATGTACCTTAGATGCATCAATGAGTTAACAGAAATGACAGTGATGTAAGAACATTATTCATTTCAGTTATTATTTGCTAAAATTGCGACAGGATTGTTTCGAGAGTGTACATTTAAATTTAAAATATGTAATCCTTTCTTAACTTATGTCTTAAGATTGATCTTTTCAAAACACCAACCTATCATAGCTTATGCCAGATTTCTGTATCTTGACCACATTGCCTATACTTTAAGACCAATCTTTTGAGTTAACCATGGCTCAACTAGGGGTCAAACCTAGAGACTAGGACTTCCCAGGTGCAGATTAATATGTCTTACCATTGAGCTCAAGTTTGCTCAGAGTGTCTATTGTGAGGCAATATTCCAGACAACTGAATCCTATTGTTTCATCTTTTTTGGTGGGTTCGCTGTATACTTGTCTTGCTAGTACATCCATGGCTTTTTAAAGCTAATCTTTCATATTTGTAAAGTACAAACACAGTACAATTGTGAGTGAATTATTGTGTTCAATAGTAGTGCCCTCTAAATTGGGACAAAGATACCTCCCAATCTTTTCGAAAAACTTACTATTTATTTTCAGAAAAGGTGATCCCCAGACCCCAACTGATCAGCAATTAGCCTTATTTATCACCAGATGAACTAGCTGTGCAAGATAATCAAGGAGTGTTTAATGGAGCCTGTCGCAATGCAGGATGGCTTTAATTAGTCAGTTCCTAGCAGCTGGCATAGTAGGTAGAGATGAAGACAACAGACACAAAAGTCTTCAACCTTCTAATTGAGTGGTTGCAAAGTGGTGAAGACGGCCTACAGTGTATGTGCTCGGGTTCAGAACTTGAACACCTTGAATCACACAGATAATTAATAGGAAGGTTTGCTAATTGGAGACAGCTGAGAGTAGGTCTGTCATGTAACCCATCACGAGTGTGCAAGAAGGTAGAGAAGAAACTGCGAGCAAAATACTCTCTGTAAGCAGTTCTGCTTTACAGAACAATAAGATGGGAAGAAGATTCTTACGAAGAGACGAGACATACCCATTGGCTGATTATTGACTAGTTGTCGCATCTTCCTCTGCCTCTCCAAATGAGCGGCACTCATTGTCGTTTGATTTATTGATTGGGATGACACAGTCCTTAATTCGTTGCTACCGGGAACGGTTATATGCCCCATCTGCCCATTGCCAGCCAGAGAAAATAATTGGGAAGACCGTCCGAAATTGATCAAAAAGCGTGTTGTGTACATTGCGCGTACATGGAAGTCTTGCTCTCCATTCTCATTACTTCAGGAGTTTTTAGGCTTCCTCCGCAGTTCTTGCGGATTTTCTTGTCTTTTGTTTTTGACGGATTTGTTTGCCCTCTAAATGGCCTCTAATTTCAGATTGTTAGTTTGAATGCGTATATCCTCCGTAGAGAAATCACACAAGTTTGTATCGAAGGTATTCCATGAGGTTCTAATAGGTAATTTATCTGATGTAGTTATATTTCTTTTAAAATTTAAAAGAATTTAAAATGATTAGAAAGTTCTCAAAGCATGCTATGTGAGTAGGTCAACTCTACGTCAGTCCCTTGTAGGGTATGAGTTGACATCATTGAATACCTCAACTCAAGATAATTTTCTATTCTACTTTAGGGAAGATAATGACCTACCTAGACCCCTATGGGTTATGAGTTGACATCATTGAATATTATGATATTGCTATCGATTCAGCCGTAGTTTCGAGTCAAACTCATTGACCCATGTTTCATGAGTAGTGGTTCAACAAGAACCCATCTCTCATGATATCGAATGGTCCACTTAGCACTCATTGCATCTAGGTGATGCTCAGAAGGTGAAGCATTGGCCCCTGAGGTCGCCTATCCCAAGATCTTGCCTCAAGCTGCCGCTTAACTGGGAGTTTTCTCCAAGGTTAAGCCCGCTTGAGTTGTTACCCCATTTGCAAAACCTTCAGCAAGTGTTGTGCCTTATGAACCATTCATAATCCCCTTTAGCTCATCAATTGATAAGTAGGAGGTATTTTTCCACAGCGTGTCAAATTATGATATTGCTATCGATTCAACTGTGTAGTTTGAGTCAAACTCATTGACCCATGTTTCATGAGTAGTGGTTCAACAAGAACCCATCTCATGATATCGAATGGTCCATAGCACTCATTGCATCTGGTGATGCTCACGTAGGTGAAGCGGTCGGAGGTCTTATCCCAAAGATGCTTCCGCTCGCGCCAACGGGAGTTTTCTCCAAGTTAAGCCTTGAGTTGTTACCCATTGCAAACCCGAAGTGTTGTGCCTTATGAACCATTCATAATAGAGCCCCTTTAGCTCATCAATTGATAAGTAGGAGGTATTTTTCCACAGCGTGTCAAATTATGATATTGCTATTAGGATTCAACTGTGTAGTTCGAGTCAAACTCATTGACCCATGTTTCATGAGTAGTGGTTCAACAAGAACCCATCTCTCATGATATCGAATGGTCCCTTAGCACTCATTGCATCTAGGTGATGCTCACAGAGGTGAAGCAATGGTCCACCTCGAGGTCACCCATCCCAGTACTGCTCCAGCTCCTTAACGGGAGTTTTCTCCAAGGTTAAGCCCGCTTGAGTTGTTACCCCATTTGCAAAACCTTCAGCAAGTGTTGTGCCTTATGAAAAAACCTCCTACTTATCAAATCATTGAATATCTCAACTCAAGATTATTTTCCTATTCTATTTTAGAGAAGATAATGTAAGGCCTCCCACATTTGCATTGATAGTCTTGATTTTGGACTCGATTTGTTGCGCGATTTTGATTTGAGGTGTTCTTTGCATGATGTTTTGTATTGGCACATGGATCATGGTGCAGAGTTCAAAATACACATGTTATTGTTTTGATAGATTTCTTATTTTTATGTTAGTTTATGTAATTATGTATATGCATATTATTATTTACATTGTGAATAGATGTTATTATGATGGTATGTCATCAGATGCACTAATTTATATGCTATATGATATTGTACCACATAGGATGTTTGTGTTGCTTTAGCTACTATTGAGTAGGTATGTTTGGCATGTGTATTGAGTGTGCAAGTACAAGGTTATTTCTTTACCTAAATATACAAGTCTGAGTTAATTCCCTAATGCTTGTTAATTAGAGATGTCACTTTGGGCTAATGAGTCAGTAGCCACTATCGTGCTTGGTTGAGTATGAGATCAGTCGTGTGTTCTCTTTTGGTCTCGGGTCCAAATTGGTGGCGATTCCGAATTTTGTGTGTAAAACCAGTAAATGTTTGATTTAATGTGGTTGTTTATATTTTTGTATGCATGCAATTGTTTCTTTTCAAAGATTCAATTGTGTGTGTGAATAGTGCCTATTGCATTAGGAATTGAGAAGTTGAGAAAGAAAAGAATGGAGAAAAAAATATTTAATATTCTTTAGAAATGATAATTGAATTACTACAACTAGGTAATTGTAATAAGAAAATATTTCTTTACTTTGGAAAAGAGTAAGTGCATAAAGATGGGGGACCAAAAAGTGGCCACCCCACCTTTTGGTCCCCTATTGACCTAAACGTGAGTGTGTTATAGCATGCTTACATTTAGGTTTGGATTGACAAAGCTGAGACTCAATCAATCTAGATCATAACTCAAGCACATTATAACGTTCTCGCATTATAGTCAAATGACCTTATAAACTAAAATCCTAACAACTATCCCTCATTTTCTAGTTTTCTTGCAAACCCATGGCATGTAACCTGTTTGAAATGTGCTTGTGTTCTTGGAGGGCCCTATCATCACCACTTAATCATATATTCAATGCAAAAATGTTTCCACGACAACATCAAGGTTGGAGAGGTAAGTATTACTAGTTATTTTGTGTAAATTTTTTGATTAAATAAATAAATTCAATTAGTTTTTTGAGTGAAATTTCTTTAATTTTTAGGAGTTGAGAATACACCAACAAATGATGAAAACCTTGATTCACCTCCTCACCAAAATCCTCCTGAAGAACAACCACAGTAAACCCCTCCTTCAATACCTCAACATCCTCCAAGAACACAAGAAAACATAATAGGGAAAATAGAAAATAATAGAAGAGAACTTGAGGGAATAACTACAAAGTTGAAAGATCTTGCAGTGACAAATTCTTATAGGTCCACCCTTACCAATTCACTACAATTAATTGTCACTCACATAGTATCAATGAGTGGGCAAATAAATAGTTGGTTAAATAATAGGGAAGAATTAAAACAATTTTATGGCAACAAACTATCATATGAGCAAGTAAAACAATTCTTTTTTAAAATCTGACTTGTGTGCCCTATTCGCGGACCCACAAACCAATGCACCCTTACATGGCACTTGCAGGAGGGTGCCTATCCATTGGTTCCACCACCAAGGAATAAGGAATAAATGTTGGTATAGGTGGTGGATGTTTTTTGACCATCCTCCATGCAATAACGAGGTACCACAATACTTTTTGAGGAAACTCTATTGTGAGTTTGTTCTCAATCAACTCCCTAATTATTTTTATATGCGAGAGTTCTAATGTAGAGGTGGGGGCTCCACACAAGATAGAGTGGGGGCACAACATGCCCAAAACTAGGCATCAAGGCCCTTGGCTAGACCTGAATTCAAGCATACCACTATCCCTTTCGTTGTGAAGGAGGGTGTTGCGGTGGAGAAATTAGAGTCCATTAGCACGCTCACTTAAACCCTCATACAACATAGTAGGCCTCTAGTATAGGGTGAGGTGGGTGATTCTTCTAGGCCTCAATGTCCACCTCACTTATGTCATAATTGCAGGTCTCTTTGTGTATATGTGTATGGGGATGATGAGGATGCACATGGATAGGATGCATCTATAGCAAATCAGATGGTCATGACAGATGATCTTTTGCATCAAACATATGACATTGATAGTTAGGTAAATTTCAACAAGTTCAAATTTAATTTATTAAACTTCATTTTGAAATGTAAGATCAACTAAATTACTAGATTGATAATAAAAAAAATTTAGGGTCACAGTGTCCACCCTATGTCTGTTGACCCTCCACCTACTGATTACATGACAATGTCGAGCCAATAGGTATGTAACTAGTAAAAAAAAAAAAAAAAATAGTACATATTAATAGTTTGATTTGATATGAATGGTACTATTATGACTTGCATTGGATGTTTAACAGGTTAATGTTGGGCCTTTGACATCAACACCTACCAATCAAGATTTCCATTGATCTTTTATTGAAGTAATTTTATCTATTTTTAATCATTAATGGTTTGTAAAATAATGTTATGTAGATTTTGCTAAATTAATAGTTTGCATCTTCTCTTCATTTTCTTTTATGCCCAAAAGATCTTTGTTGCTCACTACCCTCACTTACAGTGTCATCTCATTAACAATTTACTACTCACTCTCTATTGTTGTATAAACCTACAACATTTTTGTTGCATGTACTTGTAACATCTCTTGTGCAAGTCCCTAGTTATCTCCTTTCATTGCATCCATTGATATTATCTCTTCACAATGTTTTTCTACTCCCACTAGTAACATCTCTAAAAGAGCGTCATGCCTATATCCATCATTTATTAAACCTACTTGCAACATCTTCAATATATCATTCTCAATATAGTCCTTTGTTACATTCAATTTTATCACCTTAGTTGCAACTATTTAGTGCTCCTTGGGAATTCTCTCATATCTTTAGTAACCTTTCTCGTCAAGTGGAAAGTTTCCTTGGTTTGCACCAACAACCTACAATATTTGGGAATTCTCTCATACCTTTAGTAACCTTTCTCATCAAGTGGAAAGATTCCACGGTTTGCACCAACAACCTACAATATCTTCTCTATTACTATCTCCTCCACTACTCCTCCATAGATGCACTACTCCACTCTTTCTTGCAGAGCATCTCTTCAAGCTTGACTAAACACAGCTACTCCTCTGTGTCTTATTCTTAGCTCACCATTTCTTGTGGAGCGTCTCTTCAAGCTTGACTGAACACACCTACTCCTTCATGTCTTATTCTTAGCTCACCATTTCTTGTGTGTTATTTCTAAACCTCTTTATGGTTGATACACTCATCTCCATTTGCTATCTAACTCATAACTTACCCATTTAGTTAGCTCTCTTTAAAATATCCACACACTAAGCACTCATGACTCCTCTATATTTTTTTTCTTTTACCTTTCAAACTTATTGTTGTCTATCATTCCAACTTGGCGAACTTATTCTCTATCATCAATTCTATCATGCATTTTCCTATGCTCTTCTCTCTTTTGCAACCTTCTTATTTGTCACACCTTCCTTGTCCTTTACATCAACTTAGTTTTTCTACCTACAACCTCGCAAATTCCTTACATACCTTTAATATCGAGCCTTCACTTCTTTACCCATATAAGTTTTTTCGCAGGTGCCACCCAATTCTCTAAATGTTTGAATTCACCTACCTATCCTTTCTTTTTGCATCAAGATTATTGCATTCAATGCTCTAAATGATCAAATGTCCCTCATATATGACACTATCCTTCACCTATATGATTGATCATCCATTAATGTTGTTGGAGGTATAAATCGCCTCCATACATATAACTTCTTAGCATTGTTTCATTTTTCATATAATGACATCAATTGATACCCCTCCTGCTATTCATACCACAATGGAGCACGATGTTGACAAAGCAATATCATCATTGATGCCTTTGACAGAGTTATGAGCTGGATTAGTAATTTTTAATTTATATTTGTTGTTTTATCTATTTACTAGTGAAATTTTGAATGATATTCATTTATATTTTACTTTGTATATTGATGCTTTCCAGAGGGCTTTGCAACTCCATATTGTGAACATGACCCTATTACAAATGAAGAGAGGAAAAAATGATTCAAAGTGATTATGAGTATGTGGTGAGTGATTATTCTATTATATGTCACTCTATAATTCAATGTTTATATATTAATGTGTATACTTTTTATTTTATTAGGTGGAGGTGCAAGCAAGTTTGTAGAGGAGGTCAAGTGAGCAGATTCAAAAGAAACCAACATTGCATGCATCTCCATCCAATCAACATTCAAAGGAGGCTAGTGATCTCTTTCCTTCCCCTAGAGGGAAATGACTACATTAGGTTCATTTTTTGTATGCCTATATGGTAATTTTGTATATATGTTGTATTAGAAATATGTGACATTATACACCTTTATGGATTTCTTGTACATATATTTTACTTTGACTAGCATATAACCCTATATGCCTATATGGCTTTTTGGTTAATACAAATTTGTTCTACCAATGTTCATTTTAGATCATGCTATTTTCATTTACATAACCTAGGGATCATCAAAAAGAATTTATTGTGGACCATTTATGAGGGCACCCTAGTAGCACTATTATTTACCATTACATTAGTACACATCATCTTAAGCCCATTGCACACTTGCTTGTTGTTCTTAATCGTTATTCAAAATTCATTGAATTGGTCAAATCAAAGGTTTGACTAGAAGAACATGATTATCACAATTCACCAAATTCATTAAAGGTTAAAATTAATCTCATTAATAAATTTAAAATGTAATGTAACTTATTTATGCTTACATGATTCTTACCTAATATTTATAGCTATCTTTATGTTTTCATTTGTTTTTATTAGGGATAAAATTAGGTCATCTTGCATTTCCTATTATTATATGTTACTTTAAAATTATATCTTACTATTGACCTTACATGTTTACCATGTGATGCTATCTCTTACCATGTTTGCATGTCGTATCATGATTATTTATTTTTCTCCTCTCATCTAATTTCCTATGTCATTTGTATGTAATCAACTGGATGGGGAATATGTGTCCCTAGCATTCCTTTGTGAGTTAAGTTTTGTGCTGACAAGCTCACATTCATTCTCACCTTGAAGGGAGCTTTCTCAATCCATCTATATTTTAAAAACCTTCTACTTAGTCAAAGATTTACTACTTTTAGTATCAAGTAAAATCTCTTACTCTTACCCTCTTTAATTTTAATATTTTTGAGCACTATTATTTTTCAAGGAAGTTGAATTTTGTGTCTTTTAAATGTGTGACACATTCTACTCATTGATATTTTCTATTTTGTAAGTTTTTGATGGAGTACTCATTGTGAAGAAAAGTTAAGAATCATCTATACTTTAGTATATACATGTCCTTTTGAGTGTTTCAAAAATATTTGATCCCCATGGTGTATACCTTTTTTTAATTTGGCATGCATCCAACTTGTAGTTTGCATGCACATCAAAGTGGAGGAAAAATATAATAGTAAAAATTAAACATGTACACATGCTCTTTTCCTTTATGTTTTGACCCACTTTGATTACAATATCTTTTAATAAATGATAAGTCTACAAGTGACATATTATTGTATGAATTTGGCTTATGACATCACTTTGTACAAATATCATTATGAATCATCCTTAGAGATTGTGCATGAGTGATGAGGTATAAATAACCTCATGAATATAATAAGCCAAATACCCTTCCTTATTTCTCCAATCACTTTTACCCTGCAAATTATTTATTTTTAGGATTAATAATTGCTTACTTTTTGTAAAAAAATGCATAATCTTTATTTCCTAAATCAATTGAAATTAGCTGACTAATGTTGATATAATGGTGTAGCTTTCAGTCATTGTACAGGTCATTATGCATAGCTGAGTGCACTTTAAAGTGGACTTCAACTAGTTGAAGATTAAGCACCAAAAGTATAGGCACCGGAAATTCTGGAGTGCATAGTGGAGCTAGTCTTTTAATGTTTTATTTTTACTTTCTATTTAAAATGTTATGGCTCCACTTTGATCCTTTAATATGTTTTATGTTATGGACCTCAGTCTGTTGGTTAGTTAAAAATTTTTTAGAAGACTTTTTCAATGGTGGTATTCCACCATCTGAAATCTAGGATTTTGTTAGCAGTTTAGTATATATATGTAACTACTAGAAATAATGAAACAGTGATACCAATATGATGTTATAGTATGCTTTGAACTATGTCTCTATGTTACACTTTTTCTAATATAAATAAAATGAGCTTTGCCAGTCTTATTCTAAGTTACTAGTTTGGTGTAATGGAATTGTCATGGATGGATTCATTATAAAGATACAAAAGTTCATGTAATCTGAATTAATCATAGGCATACCTGAGATCTGGCCACTTGAGGGAATCTCATAGGATAGATAAGTATCTTTGTTTTCAATTATGTTACTTTTATTTTGTACATGATAAATGTGGATGAATGTTAATTGTGTGTGTCAAGCTCTGTCAATTATTCTTGCAAGTTGTGGTTCAAGCTTGCAATCTTTAGTTTTGTTTATTTGAATTTTTGGAGCACCCACTCTAGTTGTCAGTTATAGGTTGTTAATTTTACTTTCTATTATCAGTTAGTTGTTGGTTGATAATTTTTTTTTATTTAAAATTTACAATTTTTTTTACTGCAAGTATTTATTTGTAGGTAATTTATATGCTTTCTGGTTTAATCATCTTATGCTTTCTAGCTTAACCATTTTATGCTTTCTAGCCTAAATAACTTTACGCTTTCTAGTTTGAATGATTTCTAGTATAGCTTTTGTTTACAACTGTTTTGTAGGTTCAAAAAATCTAAGAGAGTTAGCCAAGATGTCCCCTATTGCATGCAACCTTCGAACACTACCCGATCAATATAATTGATGCATTTTCAACTAAAGTGATAGGACCTAATGACAGTCTGTCACTTTTTGACACAATTGTTGGGGACACATCCTTTTCTAGTGTTAATAGGAGATTGCTTGAATACCTCTTTTAGAAAAACAAAAATAGTTGCTAGGCTTCTTTTTCTGCATGGTCAAGAAATGAGGCCCACACAAAAAATTCAAAAAAACCCCCCCAAAATACGTTCCAACCACAAGTAGGGAGGAAGATGTCTCAATTGAAGAACTTATTGAAGAATTGATCAAGTAGGATCAACCTGAGACCTCCCCGTATACCCTAGAATTTTTCCCATTAGAACTAACATTTGTAGAGGAAAGCAATCCTTTGCATACCCCAGAACCTTAGCGATTAGAGAAAATTTTTGAAGAGGAACATATTCCTTTCAACATCATGGGTGACCATAGAAATAATGCTAACCCAACAGGGGAAGTGCAAACATTTACTTATCCTATTGCTCTCAATCAAGATGACGATACACCTATGAAAAACATTTCACCAGCCTTCTTGCCAACCTTCATAGGTTTATCCTCAGAAGACCCTAACCAGTTCCTATTTGAGTTTAAAGTTCTTTGTTAGACATATGACTACAAGAATGATAACCAAAAATTGAAACTCTTCCCCTCCACCTTGAAGGACCCTACAATGCATTGGTTCATGGGATTAGCTTCAGGATCAATAACCTCTTGGGAAGATATGGAGTCTTCCTTTTTGGAAAAATACCAGAGTTACTATCGAGTTAGTGATAGGAAGGATGAGTTATTTAAACTAACAAAAAATGGAGATGAAATCTTAGAAGATTACCTGTATAGGTTCATCTTCTTATCTAAACGATGTGGTGGAGAAGCCATAAGTCTAAAAATTCTGAAGACCATATTTCTCAAGGGACTTGACGAAGATGTTAGGAGGAGTCTACATTTAATGTGAAAAGGAGATGTGTCCCAACTTGGAATCAATGATATCATTGAATTATGTCATAATTTCTATCCTACTCAAGGAGGTATTCGTAATTCTACTCTTTTTAGAGAATCCAATGAAATAGGAAAACTGCGTGAGGAGATAGCAAATCTCAAAACTGACATTCTTGTTCAACTAAACACCATGATGGATGGAATATAGGATAAAACACATTATCCTAAAGCCTTATCCATCTATTGTCCTAGGTGTCAAAATGAACATCTATTAAGAGAATGTCCTTTAGATAAAATTGACATTTTCCAAGTTTGTGAGAAGAGTCATGCCATTGATCAATGTGAGATCCTAAATGCAATCAATAATTCCAAGAAAAAGTCATCTCAGGTTGAGGAGGAGGTCAAATTTGTGAATCAGAGACTGGGAGGGAATTTATCTTACGGCCAAAACTCAAATCCCACCTGGCGACCCCCAAACAATTGGAATAATAATCAATGGGCAACACCTTGGCCTCTAGCACCACCTAACTGGGGAGCTTACCCTTGGGGACCACCTGAATGGGAAAATCAGTCTTGTGGAAACCCCCAATGGCCAAACCAGACTAAAAAATAATGGTATCCTCAAAATCCTATGCCTCATTGAAATCAACCTCAAAATCAGTTTTACTCTAGGCCAAGGAGGATGCCTAATTCATATCAAAACCTTTTACCAGCTCGTCAGAATCCTCAACAGAATGAGCAAGTCAACCAACCACAACTTCTAGCACAACTTGTTCCTAGTCCAAAGAATAATCATCAAAATACCCCAATGTATTCAATGGAACAAGAAAATGTGATTAGACTCAATGCTATCCATTGTGCAAACACTCCAGCAACCTACTATAGCTAAGATCCTGGATGAGCCAATTAAGGAATCTGTTGAAACAACTAAGACATCTTCCACACCTTTAGAGAAAAACCTAGCGAGTAATTAAGACAAGACCCTTCGACAATCTTCATCTAGAACTTCTGAGTTACCTCAAGAGTAGAGTGGTTAGCCTCCAACTGATCCTTTAAAGAAGGACTCCACCTTGAAAGAGAAAACTCAAGCACCTTTTTCAGAGCATCTCAAACCAACTGCCTTGAAAAATCCTTCAAAAATGATCTTATCCACTGAAACTGTGTTGATACAAGAGATTAAACAACTTCAAATTGAGGTTCCCTTGTTACAAGCAATTAAAGAAATTCTTGAACTAAACCAATTGATTAAATAGTTATGCATCAAAACACTAGGGAGGAAACCAAAACGGATTAATAATGTTCACATAAATGGGTATCTAGCTAACTTTTTGGCTAGAAAAATCGTAGATCTAAAATATGATGACCTAGTTAGTCCACTTATAACAGTGACAAACAATGAGGTAGCAATACCTAATGCACTTGTGGACCTAGGCGCGACCATTAATGTAATGACAGTCGATGTTATGGAAAAGTTGGGACTCACTGATTTACGTCCCACAACTATAATGTTATAGATGGAAAATCAATCCATAGATATTCCCAAAAGTGTCATAGAAAATGTTCTTGTTAAGGTTTACAACTGGGAATATTTGGTAGACTTCAAAATAATCTAGTCTCTCACACCAAAGGATAGTTATTTGATAATCCTAGGAAGACTATGGTTAGCTGCTCTTGCAGCTAAAATCGATTGCAAGGAGGGAGGAATAACCATTTCACATGGTCCTAATAGTAAACATTTATTTTTGCATCCCCCTGCTAAACCTATTGAACATAAAAAAATTTGGGTTGATGAACCAAACGATCTTAACGAACAAGAGAATCTAGCCTCACTCGCTATGGTAGTCATCAAACAACATGGTGAAGAGTTGGAAGATGAACTGGAAAACATTATGAAATTTTTTACCATGGACTCAAGTGATGAAGAAATGGTGGACGTAGAAGAGATTCTAGGATAGTCAATCAACATTGATCACACTGAATCTAATTACACTAGCTTCATGTGATTACCTTGCCCCCTAGCTAATATCATTCCAAAAATGGATCACTTCTTTGAAGATATTGTCAGACTCCATAGAACCATACCACATAGTTGTTCTCTCAACAGTTTGACTAGAGAAGTTTATACTGTCACCTCCAACCATCCAGGGGTCAAAACCATCATGTTATTACCAAGAAAAACTTTGAGTATCAACAGTTGGTTGATAGAGCCAAAAGAGCACAAATTGTTTGATGTTTTGGTGATCAGATCTAAAGATTTTTCTTGGGATTATATAGACATGAGAGGAATACATCCAAGTGTTTGTACCCATCAAATCTATATTGAGGATGTTAGAACTATTTGTCAACCACAACAAAGACTCAATCTTGCCTTGAAAGACATTGTTAAAATTGAAATTGAGAAACTTCTGCAAGTGGGATTTATCTATCCCATTTCTGATAGCAAATGGGTTTCGCCTCTGGTAGTGGTCCCTAAGAAAAATGGGAAATGGAGAGTTTGCATTGACTATAGGGAACTCAATAAAGCTACCCATAGGGATTACTTCCCTCTACTGTTTGTAGACCAAGTCTTGGATAATTTTGCTGGAAGGAAGTATTTCTCATTCATGTATGGATTCAGTGGATATAACCAGATATAGGTAGTAGCAAAAGACCAGGTAAAAACAAATTTTACTTGCCCATGGGGAATATTCACATATTGAGTCCTTCCCTTAGGGTTATGCAATGCTCCTGCAACATTTCAGAGAGCTATCTCGACCATATTTGTTGAGTTAGTGAATGATTGTGTGGAAGTTTACATGGACAACTTCACTATGTATGGGTCAACTTTTGATGAAGGCCTTCAAAATTTGGACAAAGTATTGAAGTGATGTGAGGACCATTGGCTATCCCTTAGTCATGAAAAATGCCTAATAATGGTAGAAAAAGGGATAGCATTGGGGCATCACATTTCATTAGAAGAGATAAAAGTGGACCATAAGAAAATTGAGGTAATACAACTTGAGACTCTGAAAAACCAAACTGACATTAGAATTTTTTTAGGCATGTTGGATACTAAGGGAGTTTCTCTTACATCCAAAACTCAAATCCCACCTGGCGACCCTCAAACAATTGGAATAATAATTAATGGGAAACACCTTGGCCTCCAACACCACCTAACTAGGGAGCTTACCCTTGGGGACCACCTAAATAGGAAAATCAGTCTTGGGGAAACCCCTAATGGCCAAACCAGACTCAACAACAATGGTATCCTCAAAATCCTATGCCTCAATGGAATTAGCATCAAAATCAGTTTTACTCTAGCCCAAGGAGGATGCCTAATCCACAACAAAACCTTTTATGAGCTCCTCATAAATCTCAACAAAACGAGTAGGTCAACCAACCACAACTTCCAGCATAACTTGTTCCTAATCCAACTAATAATCATCAAAATACCCCAGTGTATTCAACGGAACAGGAAAATGTGACTGGACTCAATTCTATCCATTGTGGAAACCTATAGTTAAGAGTGGGAAAAACACTCTAGCAACCTACTATAGTTGAGATCTTGGATGAGCTGATTAAGGAATCTACTAAAACAGCTAAGACATCTTCCAAACCTTTAGAGAAAAACCCAACAAGTAATCAAGACAAGACCCTTCCACAATCTTCATCTAGAACTTATGAGTTACCTCAAGAGGAGGGTGGTCAACCTCCAACTGATCCTTTAAAGGACTCCACCTTGAAAGAGAAAACTCAAGCACCTTTTTTGGAGCGTCTCAAACCAACCGCCTTGAAAAATCCTTTGGAAATGACCTTATCCACTGAAACCGTGTTGAAACAAGAGATTAAACAACTTCAAATTGAGGTTCCCTTGATACAAGAAATTAAAGAAATTCCTAAACTAAACCAATTGATTAAATAATTATGCATCAAAACACTAGTGAGGAAACCAAAACGAATTAATATTGTTCACATAAACAGGTATCTAGCTGAATTTTTGGCTAGAAAAACCACAACTCCAAAATATGATGACCTAGGTAGTCTACTTATAATAGTGAAAATCAACATGGTAGCAAT